>MJUT01009450.1:577020-590650 GCA_002080005.1 Gigantidas platifrons
GGGATTGCTAACCCTTGAGGAGCAACAAAGTTCACCGCCGGGATTGCTAACCCTTCAGGAGCAACAAAGTTCACCGCCGGGATTGCTAACCCTTCAGGAGCAACACAGTTCACCGCCGGGATTGTTAACCCTTCAGGAGCAACAAAGTTTACCACCGGGATTGCTAACCCTTCAGGAGCAACACAGTTCACCACCGGGATTGCTAACCCTTCAGGAGCAACAAAGTTCACCGCTGGGATTGCTAACCCTTGAGGAGCAACAACGTTCACCGCCGGGATTGCTAACCCTTCAGGAGCAACAAAGTTCACCGCCCGGATTGCTAACCTTTCAGGAGCAACACAGTTCACCACCGGGATTGCTAATCCTTCAGGAGCAACAAAGTTCACCGCCGGGATTGCTAACCCTTCAGGAGCAACACAGTTCACCGCCGGGATTGCTAACCCTTCAGGAGCAACAAAGTTCATCGCCGGGATTGCTAACCCTTGAGGAACAACAAAGTTCACCGCCGGGATTGCTAACCCTTCAGGAGCAACAAAGTTCACCGCCGGGATTGCTAACCCTTCAGGAGCAACACAGTTCACCACCGGGATTGCTGACCCTTCAGGAGCAACAAAGTTCACCGCCGGGATTACTAACCCTTCAGGAGCAACAAAGTTCACCGCCGGGATTTTCGTATGGTTCGAGTTGTTCAATCTTTAGTTTTCTGTGTAGTGTTATGCAGATTATAGTTTGTCCTTTTGTCATTGTATTGTTTGTCCTTTTTCCATTAATAGATTCTTGTTACTCCTTTATAAAAGGAATGTATGTAGCGAAGACTTCAACCTAGGAGCAACGTATCCTTGTTTGAGTAGCTTTTGCAAATATTCATGATCACTCACTTACCTGGCTTTGTGTAAGAGAGTTTAAACTGATGTCATAAGCCCAAGCCTGCATTTTCAGTGAAATGATGCGGTCATGCAAGTGTTACCTCCCCTCCTAGTGCTAGTTACCTCCCTTCTTAGTGAAATGATGTGGAAATGCAAGTGTTTCCTACATGTGAGTACAATACCAACTCTCACACACAACGAGGTGAACAGTGTTGTCATATAGAAAGATATATAAAGAATCAACGCTATGCATAATATATTTAATCTTCGTGACAGAGAAGTTGTATTATTTATTAAATAGAGTCGATAGAATTATTGACTCTGTTGTCGAAGAAGAGCTTGAAGATACCAAAGGGGTAATAAAAATCCGTAAATGGAAGAAGAACAGACAACACATTGGCCAAAAGAAAAAGTACAAAATGACAAACATTGATCTACAAAACATAGACATAAGACTAAAAACCGGAGGTAAGTAGTTCCAGCTCCACTAGTGGCACCCGTCGTGTTAATATGTTACAAACCCAGTGATAAATCATGAATGAGGAACATGATGCACAATGTACTCATTTATAAAATAAGGAAAACCACGGAATCCCCCAACACTAAAGCGAAAGGGTATATACTAGTAGATGAAAACCGAAGAGAGTGTTCTGAAAGCAAAATTAACAGATTATTTATATAAAATATTACAGTACATATCCATAATATACAAAATTAACAGATTATTTACATCAAATATTACAGTATATATCCATAATATACAAAATTAACAGTTAAGTCAATATACGTGAAATACACATAACATGCCGTCCATCACAATGACGTATGATGACTATTTAAAAAAGACAAACTGCAGTCTGGTTATTTAGGAATAGTACGATCCCGATATAAATGAAAAAAGTACTAATTAAAAACAAAGAAAACAATTAAAAAATTACACCGGGATTGAAACAAGGTGTATTTCCTGGACCCATTGTATTCTTTTTGTGTTATTGATACTAGCGAGGTGCTATAACAACGGGTTAAAAAATAAATCAGAATCATCATGGTACAACAGTAGTCTATTGATCTACTTCTTGCACTGTTATTATATCACACTTTTTCTTAATTTTTTCTGTGATAGCTTTTGAATCCTGGGTTTTCTCTAAATTACTATTTTCCGTATCAGGAATGACCACTGCATTTCTTTGCCATATCCATTTTCCATCACCAAAAGGAATATATAGACATATGTTTGCGAGAATAAGGCCACATGCTATTAAACTTATAATGGCGCTGTATTTAGCTAAGTTATATCCCATTTTCATATGATCTTTCTCATTTTTATAAATTCCATATTCAACAGAAGTTTTCAGTATGGCCCCTATCATCCCATCCTTATAGTGACTTATAGCTTGTATTGTAAAATATCCTGCAAAAACAATATAGAAAATATACTCATTAGTGATGGCACTTAACGCCACTTTCAACAATAGTTCAGTTATATCGTCATGTCATCATTATCAATACAAAGGGTATTAGGAACATGTACAACACAAAACACAATATTGCAAAATTATCTGCACAAAAGGCCAACGCGGCCATGCTACATTTTGTAAGTTTAACTAAATGACAAAGCAAGCCGGTGAATCCGGCAGGGGGGATAACTCTACCTAAAAACGGATTTAATAAAATCCTAACATAAACGCGTTATAATTACAAGTACAACGAGGGGTGGTCGTTGTCATCTAACAATTCAATCAGTGCCTATCATCACTAACGTTGTGAGTTCGAATCCCACTCATGGTGAGATGTATATGTACTCAATACAACATTATGCGATAAATTTTGTTAGTGACTTGCAGCAGCTCAATGCTTTTCTCCGGGTGCTTCGGTTTCGTTTACCAATAAAAATCACCGTCACAATATAACTGAAATATTTTTGATAGTGGCGTTAAACACCATATCCTACCCTACAAACACAATGGATATAATTAACATGCAATGTCAGATGGAGAATTGACAGGATATATAAATTGTCTAATAATTTAATTTGATGTGAACACTACAATCTGATTGGTTGAATCGCCTGGTGTAACATTGGTTATAATTGATAACCTGGGTTGTTATTGTAACGTCGCCACCATATACATTCGCCAGTGAAAAATTCAAATGGTTCCATGAAATAATCGTAGTTAAAATTGAGGAATCATTAATTTTGTTGTTAAAATTAAATTACTTGTATAAGGAATATAGTCTTTGTTTTGAGAGAACTGGCACCTGAACTAAGAGAGTAGCACACTCGTGATGAACACATTTAAGGAATATGTTACATTTTTGAATAACCTGGTTTGGAACAGTTTACGCATATCATAAAGCAGCTTCGCGGTGTATTAAGCGTAAATTGTCCCCTAACCAGACTGTTTAATAGACCATCATAATGTAGCATTAATATATTTTTCATCACATACTGACGACACAGAGAAAGTCGAAGTTTTACTTCCTATAAATAGACTGGACGGGTACCACCAATGGAGCGGAAACATTTTGACTATGTCCTCAACCCCAGTTTTGAATATATTTCGTGTTGCTGAGTATGTAGTTTTCTGTGTAGGGTTGTGTAGGTTATTGTTTGCCGTGTTTGTCCTTTGTCTTCTACTCGTTGTATTGTCTGTTTTTCTGAGATTTGGGACTTTTTTCCCTTTATTATCTTGAAACTTTTCATGCGCAGTTATAGCACTCGAAAACAACATAAACATTTTTCTCATCGGAGATACTTTTTTTTTCTTCTAGATAATAGCGATTTGGTATGATTTTAATGCATTCAGGTAAAGATAACTCTTCCAACTACATTTGATATAATGGCGCGTTTATGCGGTTATGTTATTTGCATTTATAAATTATGAACGAAAAACGTTAAAACTATGTTAAATGAATGTTTGCTATATAAATTATTATTTACAGTATTTATATAGCGCACCATCTAATTTAAAAATTACTCTAAGCGCTTACACACTTGAATTTATATGAAAATATAATGAAAAAGAAAAAGAAATCCTTGTCTAAGAGGAGAAGTTTAGACCTGTAATACATGTTTAACACAACCATATATATATTTTTTTAATAATAAATTGCACATTTCTCATTTTATTTCCCATGAAGATGTAAATCCAGGGATCGATTTCACAAAAAGTCGTAAGTCTAAGATTAATCGTAAGTGTTATCGTAAGTGTGATTTCCAAGCCTTTGATTGGTTGAAATTCACACTTACGACTGTTCTTAGACTTACGACTTTTTGTGAAATCGACCCCTGGTACCATGCGATCGTGGAGACAACCGTCCATTAATGCATTGGCACAGTCTGTTAAATAAATACACAGTTAAACCTGAATTAAGAGGTCACCTTTGGGACAAAGAAAAAGTGTCCTTTTAAGACAGGTGACCTCTTAAAAGAGTTTCATGAAATTTTCTACGACAGGACAAGAAAAACTTGACCTCTTAATACAAGTGACTGCTTAATGGAGGTGACCGCATGGACAGGTTTGACTGTATTTATCAATGACATACCTCCCGTCGTTCCGTTCCCAAAAGCAATAACCTGGAGAATGACTGTGATCAACTTCTGTTTGGTGACATTATGGACAGCCAGGGCTATTGTCAGTAACAGTAATGCTCCTGATATCAGTCCTATACCGTTATAAAGCTCAGACCTTATTGAAATTTTCCAGCTTTCTAAAAACACAAGTGACATTTAGATAAATTAATATGTACCATCTGTACAAGCTTAGAAACATGTCTTATGTCTATCTCTAGATTTTCCTTACGAGTCAAGGTAAGACTTCGACTATTGAAGTTATATTTTTATATAGCGGATGTGGCCGAGTGGTCTAGGGCGCTGGACATAAGGCTAAGAGATTGGCGCTGTAGTGTATCAATGGTGTGAGTTCAAATCCTGTCGAGGGAAGAAAAAAAAAGTAATCTCAAAGATCTAATTCTAACACTGTTGTGTTAAATTTTTTACTAGGGGGCGAGTTGTCCCGAAAAGGGGGCGAGTAGGTTGAAAAGGGGGCGAGTTGGCAGTGGGGTGAGTTGTCCTGATTCCATTTAAACACGAAGTTAAATTCACAAAATGTTACTTGAGTACACCACGCCGTGAGCGGGATTCGAACTGACAACGTTAGTGATAAAATGAACTGATTGCATAGGTTTGTATTAGATAGACGCGCGCGACATATGCAAAGCCAAGGAAATTAGCCAACCCGATCAATTAAAAACCATCTCATCTGATCTACGCATTTACCACTTCTTCAAACTTTTCATTCTAGCCACCATTCACACGAATCAGAAGGATGTTTTATACATGGATCCATCATTTATTCCCGCCCGGCTTTTATTGAATATTCATTGTGAACAATCATGTTTTCTTGTAATTTGTAACTACATCGGTGGTATATATATAGATTCTCCTTCAGTTGCCCGTGGGTTACGATATTTCTCCACTCAAGAGAGTTAAATTTAAATTTTTAACCACAAGCCGTGAGGCGAGTGGTTAAATTT
The DNA here is from genome assembly GCA_002080005.1 of Gigantidas platifrons. Taxonomy (NCBI): domain Eukaryota; kingdom Metazoa; phylum Mollusca; class Bivalvia; order Mytilida; family Modiolidae; genus Gigantidas; species Gigantidas platifrons. The sequence continues at coordinate 582,423 of MJUT01009450.1, forward strand.
TTTAATTTAACTCTCGAGAGTGGAGAAATATCGTAACCCACATGGGCAACTAAAGGAGAATTTGCTTCTCCCATTATTTAACACGAACTTTATTTCAAAATTTGAAATAAATGCGTTTGAAATTAATGCGGGGAAAGGCACGAGACATTTTAATCCTCTAAAGGATTACAGATTTTTCCACCACTGGTTCAACGGGGTTAAAACGTCGTAATAATGGTATAATGGGTTAGTGTGCATGCCTCGAGTGAGGTAGATCGTGGGTTCAAGCCATACATGGTACGGTCCAAAGACTATACAATTGGTATTAACTGCTTCTCTGCTAAGCATGCAGCATTAAGGAGTAAGAACAAAGACTGGTTGGCTCGAAATCAGGATAATGTGTCTGAGTGAGTCTACATATCTATCTGCGGATTGTTGTTTCAGTGAGCTAGCACTATAAAAATCCAACTAAGGGCGTTGGTCTAGTACAAAACTGACATCATCACCATCAACTTGTTCTCTCCCACAATAACAATCATTCATTCACTCTTTTGGTTGTGTTGCCATTTGTTCTTTTCGTTAATGTCCCTTGTACAAGTGGAGTGAGTGAGTGATTGTTCTTTTCGTTAATGTCCCTGGTCCAAGTGGAGTGAGTGAGTGATTGTTGCTAAATGCAAAATGAATAATTGTTTCAGCTATATCATGGCGAGAAAAAGTTGCATGCATTGAAATGATAATTACCCCGATTCCGAGCCATCCAGTCTTTGCGCTTATTCATTAAAGTTGTTTGTTTAGCTGAGAAACAGCGCATAACCATGACACCATAGATGCGCTTTTATCAAGAGGAATGATTGTGTCTTAACGCAAGCGTAGCATTTTTTCAACTGTATCACGGCGAGAACAAGTTATTTTTCAATGAGATGATGATGAGGTCCGCTTTGTACTAGACCAACACGCTGAGTTAGATTTTCATATTGGTAGGTCACTCAAACAGCAGTCTGCGGGTAGACATATAGCACACTCGGACACATTATCCTGATTCCGAGCCAACCAGTCTTCGCTCTTTCTCCTAAATGCTGCGTGCTTAGCGGAGAAGCAACAAATACCAATTTTATTGTCTTTAGTTTGACCTGTCCGGTGCCGAACCCATGATGTACCGCACGGCACGGTGAACACGGTAACCATTACAGCTCCGATGGTGTTTGTTAATGTGGTTAAATCTAGTGAAAATAATACAAAAATGTATATATAGTTAATCGATCTTTAGTTTTATATGTATGTTTTGTAGATCGTTGTTTGTCCTTTTGTCCTTTTTCTTTTGGCAATTGTGTTCTCTGTTCTCCTTCGATATACGGATTCTGATTAGTGCTGGATTTAGGATAAATGAAGCCCTGTGCTAGTTAAGTTATAAGGCCCATGAAGGAGGTTGACCCGGTAGACCTACACAGGCAGTCAACTCTATCATTATGCATGGAATTGGAAACAGAATGCTTTCAAATTTAAAATTGCAACACATAAGCACAAATCCATCGTATATTTGTTTGGGCATGAAGATGCACCCCTGGCCAATGGGGCCCTGTGCTTAATCACACCTAAGCACAATGGTAAATCCGGCACTGATTCTGATTACTCCTTTGGTATTTCCAAACTCTTCTTTATACACCATATTTTCATTACTAATTTCTTACCGTCATGGTCGCCAATTTTCTTAAAGCTAAGCATTTGTAAATATTTTCCATGGCTGGCTGCATACGTAAATCCATCCAAGCTTGACCATATTGTGTTAAAATAATAAGATTTTAATCCATAAGCTTCATCATTGTATTCATTCCATTTAACATCAGGATTTAAAGATATAACCAGCGCCCCTATAGACAGGGCAAACAATAATGTACAAAATACAGGCAAGATGGTCAGGATTACTTTCACGAGTGTTTTTATATATTTGTGCATGATTTTAACTAGACCCCCTCAAGTCTACAATTAACATCAAACTCAGTAAATTGTCATGGTAAAAGTCATAACCTTTTATATTCAAAAGTCACGTGACAATAATTTAATTTAACCGTTTATAGTAAGTGATAAAATATTTCAGTTTGTGCTGGAAACCTAGATCATGTCATGTACCCCATATCACAAATTAAATGACCACCATCAGTGCTCCTATATTATGTATATGTAAATATATATATATGTTATAAATTATTTAAATTTGAAGCCAGTATTGACGGAGTCGTCAGTATTTGAATTTTAAGCCAGTTAACTAATAATATGGACAGTCATAGAATATAATTATTATTAATTTTAATTTGAGGTAAAAATAAATATTTAATTTGTGTAATAATAGTATAGTACTAGTACTTCAAACACACAATTTCAAATTGTAATACGTGGCTTATTGTTTGTTTGATTAGATAGGATATATTTATTATTGAAATCGACCGTTTCTAAATAATGTAATTATTATTAACACTGATCGAGTTTCTTTCACCATAGCCGATTTTAGCTATCACGTTTAGGTCCTCTGGTCTACATGTACAAAAACGTTTGACTTTGAACGTATTTAATGAAGATTATTTCAGAAACGCGAAGTGTGCACTAAATTAGATATCTGCGCTTTTATTGCACGTATTGCAAGAATGGTGTTCTTAAGCTGAAAAATAACATTTAGATGATAGTCATCTCTGCATTTATTGTAATTCAGTTCTTTGTAAACACTGATCTTCAATTGTAGATCTTTTCACATTCCCATTGTTTACTATAACATTTTTTAATCGACTCTGTCAATACTATATCTGATTTACTTACAAAATGTCACAGGAGACACAATTTTGAAATATTTAAAAGAAATTAATATATACAAAATATAAGTAGATAAAATACGCTGTAATTATATGATTTTAGCATTTTAATGTTTCTTTTACTTCTCCATATGTAACTCCTTTGTTTAATAGAAAAATATGTTTGATTTCAAATGGTCTTGTAAGTGTCTTAAGTTAACGTGAAACTTGTTCACTCCACAATATAGCTGAAATACCGCTAAAGTTGGCGTTAAGCATCAATCAATCAATCAATCAATCAATCAATCAATCAATCAATCAATCAATCAATCAATCAATCTTTTGTAGGGTGTTCATGTTCATCAGTCTTATTTGTATTTATTTATGTATACTGGTGTCCACCACTACTCCTATCTCTCATGGTATCATTTAGCAGTACTCGATGGGTGCCACGATTGGAGCATGAACGGCTTTTACCTTTCCAGAGTACCCGACGTCATCCGGTTTTTTGTTTGTTGGAATTATTGTTTTTCTTTTTTGGCTTTTTGTATTGTCTGTTCTTCAATTAACAGTTACTGATTAGCCCTTTTGATGCCTTCAAACCTTCCTTCGACACAACATACTATATGTCTGAATAGTATACCACTTTTGATGCCTTCAAACCTTCCTTCGACACAACATACTATATGTCTGAATATTATACCCCTTTTGATGCCTTCAAGCCTTCCTTCGACACAACATACTATATGTCTGAATATTATACCCCTTTTGATGCCTTCAAACCTTCCTTCGACACAACATACTATATGTCTGAATATTATACCCCTTTTGATGCCTTCAAACCTTCCTTCGACACAACATACTACATGTCTGAATATTATACCACTTTTGATATCTTCAAACCTTCCTTCGACACAACATACTACATGTCTGAATATTATACCCCTTTTTGATACCTTCAAGCCTTTCTTCGACACAACATACTATATGTCTGAATATTATACCCCTTTTGATGCCTTCAAACCTTCCTTCGACACAACATACTATATGTCTGAATATTATACCCCTTTTGATGCCTTCAAACCTTCCTTCGACACAACATACTATATGTCTGAATATTATACCCCTTTTGATGCCTTCAAACCTTCCTTCGACACAACATACTATATGTCTGAATATTATACCCCTTTTGATGCCTTCAAACCTTCCTTCGACACAACATACTATATGTCTGAATATTATATCCCTTTTGATATTTTCAAACCTTTCTTCCACACAACATACTATATGTCTGAATACTAATAATTAAATAACTACAAAATGAGACGAAGATACAGTTTATTTTCAATATACTGGATCTAAAAATGGTACAAAATAAGATAAACAAGAAATCTAGGTAAATAATGACACCAAACTGTCCCGTTTTTCCTAGTACACGAGCGTTCTTTGTAGTAAGATTGGCCATTATTTATCATATCTCCTTTGGTGTTGGCATATCTACATATCTGTTATACAATGATATAACGTGGAGTCAGACTGTGTGGGTTTTCTTCACAATATCCAATCATTTGATTTATCCTATATACATTAAACTACACATTATTACTTTGAGGATTAGGGGTAGGGATATGGTGTTTAACGCCAATTTCAACAATAAGTCCGCCATGTCGTGACGGCCATTTTCATTGGTGGAGGAAACCGAAGTACCTGTAAAAACCAACGACCTGTCGCAAGTCAGTGACAAACGTTATCACTTAAAGTTGTATCGAGTACACCTTGCCAAGAGCGGGATTCGAACACAACGTTAGTGGTGATAGGCACTGATTGCGTAGGTAGTTGTTAATCCAACTACCATACGATCACGACCACAACATTCTCAAATATTATTTTGAATAAGGAAAATAACTACTTATCCGAATATCTGATGTAAAAAGTATGTTTGTGCTTTTGACGGTATTTAACGCCACTGGTAACAATATTTTAGCTATATCTTGGCGGTCAGTTTTATTGATGGAGGAAATCGGAGGACCCGAAGAAAACCACTGTCTTGTCACAAGTGACTGATAAACTTTACCACTCAAAGTTGTATCGAGTACACCTTGCCATGAGCGGGATTCGAGCTCCCAACGTTAGTTGTGATATGTACTGATTGCATAGGTAGTTGCAAATCATACTACCATGCGATCACAACCTCGACGGTCTCAATTATTATATTGAACAAACAAAATGTTAACTTCTTACTTTTAGTTTACAATGGAAGCTAGTTATCGTTGATTGTATTCCAATATCTGCTGTAAAATGTATGATTATTACACAAAATAATTAAAAAATAACACAATTGAACCATAACAAATAAACATTGTAATAATTTTAATTTTAACGATTACAGAAAATTGGTCAATTATTATGAGACATCTGTTTTATTTACTTCTTGTACAGTAATTATATCATTCTCCTTCTTCCTTCCGCCTTACACTGAATGTTTGTTTGGCGGAAGTGACGTCACGACACTATGGTCGTCTGTTGACCGCATCTCATCTTCTGTGGTATTTTGCTGATTAGAATTTCCTATCGTGTTCTTCTTCGATATACGGATTCTGATTACCTCTTTGGTATTTTCAAACTCATCACTTAAAGAGGATAGTGATATGCTATGTAGACAAAGTATACTTATCCAATGACGAAGGAATTTATTTACATCCTCTCATTTAAAGATTTTTGGCCTTAGGATCAGTGCCGGATTTAGAGAAAGAGAGATCCTAGGCTATTCTACTTGTGAAGTCCCTCCCAGTACCCCACCTTCACGACTGGAGGAAGATGGAAGAGTGTGTTTAATCAATTTGAATAAAGGCGAAGATGATGAAGGGGTGTTTAAAATTCTGCAATATTCTGAAATGGAGTTCAACTGTGTAAGGAAAATTATTGAAGGTTTGTTTAGAAAGTACAGTACGTTATGACAGCATAAGTGTGAAAGTCCAATAACAATGTTAAACATATGATACAGCTTCGCCGGAGGCCCTTTAAATTTTGAATCCAGGGCTTCAACCTGTCGAGCCTATATGTAAATCCTGCACTGCTTAGGATGAACAAACAGGTAAACATGGTCAGTTTGTGGCGGAACTATATATACAGGTGAATATCGTTATGTCAAACTCGATCATCTCGAAAAATAAATTTAAGACCCGAACGAATCCTAGTGCATTTCAAATTATTCACTCCTTTTTTCTCGAAATGTTTGAATGCACAATTTCTAAATAAAATGCAGCCTTTTTACACAATATGTTTAGACAGGATTTAACTTCATAGAAATAAAATCATTCGGGTATCTTCTAACTCTTCTTATCTAAGCATTGGAGATTGACCTCAGTTTTAATAATAAATACATATTTTAGGAATTGTAAATTTTAAGTAATAGAAGAGTTTGAGGATATCATAGGGGTAATCAGAATCCGTATATCGAAGAAGAACAGACAACACAATGACCTAAAGATATCAAAGGGTAATCCGAATCCGTAAATCGAAGAGGAGCATACAACACAATGGCCAAAAGAAAAAGGACAAAAGTACAAAGGACGATCTACAAAACATACACATAATACTAAAGATCGAATAACACGAACACCACTAAAATCCGGGGGTGAGCTCAGGTGCTCCGGAAGGGTAGGCAGTTCCTGCTCCACGTGTGCGACACATCGTGTTATTCTAGTTACAAACCTGATGAATAAAGAGACAGAAAAAGGAGATATTATTCAATTATAGAACTTCATTGAATAAGATTTGATGTTTAATGGAACACTCAAAATCTAAATTGACCAAAGCCAACGGCGGCAATAGAACACTTAAAAGTAATATTGACAAATGCCAACGTCCGCAATGGAACACTTAAAAGCAATATTGACCAAAGCCAACGGCCGCAATGGAACACTTAAAAGTGATATTGACCAATGCCAACGTCTGCAATGGAACATTTAAAAGTAATATTGACCAACGCCAATGGTCGCAATGGAACACTTTATACAATTATGGACTTTTTACGAGGTCAATATGTTATATATGGACCTGTTAGGATTATATTGACCTCGGACTTTGTCCTCGGTCAATATAATCCTAACAGGTCCATATATAACATATTGACAGAGTAAAAAGTCCTTAATTTTTATATTACATATGTAATGTATTACTCGTGTCATTGAAAATAAATTATTAACATAAAATATTATTTCACTGTGAAGAAACCAGACGTCTTGTTTCTATTTTAATAAAAATATTGACGCTATGTTACTATTTTTTTAGTAACATAGAGTGAATATACTTAAAATATTGACGCTATGTTACTATTTTTAGTAACATAGAGTCAATATACTTAAATATTCTGTATATCACGTGACTGATTTATCCAATGAAATTGTACGAACACCACACCAAATGTAATATTATACAATTAATTACTCCCTAAGAAGTCAATACCGGATATGAGGACCTCGAGACTTGGCACTCAAGGTGACCTGATCTGACCAAGGCCAACGGCCGAGGTCAGGTCAGGTCACCGAGAGTGACAAGTCGAGAGGTCCTCATATCCTGGTATTGACTTCTTATGTAGTCATCAATTGCTTTATTATATCGAAATAAACTGGATAAGGCACTAAGCATATTTAGTAAATTATGAATTACATTGAAAACAATACGATGGGCCGAGTTGGTAATGGTCCGAGTTATCCGGTAACCTTAAGACTTCTTCACTTCCTGTTAATTGTCAAGAAGAAGAATATTGTTTTACACAAAAGATATAAATTTTTCGTGATTTAGGATTTATTTCTGGCATGAAAATAGTATAAAGAACGTCCACAGTACATAGTTATTGATCTCACAACATACGAATAAACGGAAAAAAATAAAATTGGAAGTCATTATAACGAGTCGACGCAGGTAATTAATTTCATTGACCGAGTCATTATAACGCACGCGAGGTCAGTTTCTTGTCGAGTTGGAGTCATTATAATGCACGCGAGGTCATTTCTGTTCAAATATGCGCTTTCGGAGTCATTTGCCGATTTTAATGTTTAGTCAACAACCAATCAAATTCCTAGATTGTGATTAGAGGTATAATAAAAAATAATATTGTCCAATGCCAAAGATCACGGTCAATATTCTTTTAAATGCTCCATAAAATATCGTATCGCACTCAATGAAGTGCTCTAATTGTTTTATTACATTACACTTTACAAATGTAAAGTCTATGTCCTGATATCATTGATAACTACCCTAATTAGACATGCAAGATAGATTGTAACAAAATGTCGTATAATTTCCCAGTAACATGTTAAGATAAACGTTAGAGAATACAGAAGGGCAATCAAAAAGGACAATCCTGAGACCGGCAACAAAGGGTAAAAAACATGGAATTGTGCAATATAAGAGAATTTAAGACATGTGCTTAAATTAATTTACCAAGGGGGACACGTTCGGGGC
>MJUT01009450.1:594041-607107 GCA_002080005.1 Gigantidas platifrons
TATTTATCGACTAAGTACTGCTTACCCCCCGACTATTTATCGACTAAGTACTGCTTACCCCCCGACTATTTATCGACTAGGTACTACTTACCCCCCGACTATCTGTGTTCACCTTTCTCTTTATTGTGCTTTAATCTTTTGTTGTCTGCATATTTTGTCCGTCTTTATTTAGCTTATGGTACTCTTTCTTTTGGTAATTGTCTGTTCTTCGAATTATGGTATCTGATTACCCCTTTGGTATCTTTTTTTTGTAATTTGTTTATTTCTAAAGAAAAGCAGAGGCAGATACATAAATTACCACCCCCTCCCAAATGAAAGACAAATAAACAATAAAAAAAACATGACGTGATATACAATTTTAAACAGACAGAAAAAAAACATTTTGCAACACAGCACTGAAATTTCAAACACCAAGGACAGTTTCAAATGGCAACCACTAGGATAAGAAAATTATGGTTGTCTTTTCTATTTTAATACAATATTTCAGGTATTTTAGACTACCATTTATACTGGGTTTTTCACTCAAAATGCTACATTTATATAAATAATACTTTAAAATCAAAATGACGTGATTATTAGTGCTATCTGGATCTAAAGGATTGGTTCTACGCAATAAAATATTAGGTGCATGTATATACTGCATGTTAAGACCACAATTGTCCAAGACATTTACTAATGAAAACCACTATTTACTGCCGGTGCATTCGCGAAACAGAAGCAATACACTCTCAGTAGTTTCTGTACAGAAGGCGCATAGTTCTGTTCCTTTAAGCCACATTTGAAAAGAAAAGAGTTTGTAGCAGTAATTCTATGGGACAGTTTGAACTGAAAGTTTTGAAGTTTATTGTTTCTTGTAGCAATAAAAGGGAAGAATGAATATACCTCCAACCATCTGTTTTACCGTACCCCTAATTCCTGTTTTGTGACCTAAATGGGCTTCTTTTATGTCTTTTATGTTTTCTAAATACAATCTATAAAAGTATCTGCATTGGTTTTTGTATCATTTTTAAATCTGTCAACAATTTCAATTAGATCAATTTTACAATATTCATCTGAGGTATGGGATAACTAACTAAGTCAGTTTTGATAGAATAGAAAAACTACAATTGGAAGCGGCTCGTATTGTTACAAGGATTACATGCTAAGTGATGCTATGTCAGAAGAGTTTGAAAATACCAAAGGGGTAACAAGAATCTGTAAATCGAAGGACAGACAACAGCATGTCCAAAAGTAAAGGGACAATAGGACAAACAGCGATCTACAAAACATACACATAAAACTGAAGAGATTGATGATATCAAAGGGAGGTAATCAGAATCCGTAATCAGAAGAAGAACAGACAACACATTGGCCAAAAGAAAAAGTACAAAAATACAAACAACGATCTACAAAACATACACAAAAAACTAAAGATCGAGTAACACGAACTCCACTAAAAATCGGCTTTAGACTGTTTAATATACACGAAAAATATAGTTTAACATCATGGGACGCCAATTTTTCATTAGATGTTTATATTTTCCTTCTTCTGCAAGGCATGCAAGTAACCATTGACGTTGGATAGCTGAAAGGTTTCCACTTTCTATGCTTTCATTGAGACCATTAAGTAAGGGGAGCCTTATGTTATTCTATAAGAATTGATAAAATTCAACTGTAAAACCTTCTATGCTCGGTGATTTATTATTTTTATAATATTTTTCAAAGTACCAAGGTATTCCTGTATGGTAATTTCGCAGGTATTTACTCCTGTTTGACTAGATTTTGAGATAAAGGGGTTGTCATTATTCAAGAATAACTCATTATGGAATATCTTGGGATGAAACTTTTACATAATTTCTTGGAAAATAATTTTTAATCGGTAAGAATGGTTGTTGGATCTTGAATAACCTGATTGTTTTCTACTACTGATTTTGAGATATTTTCTTTCTGTAAAATGTTTCACTTCTTAATTACAAAAATGTATTCCTTTTCCCCTCCAATTGCCATTTTCTTAATTACAAAAATGTATTACTTTTCCTCTCCACTTGCCATTTTCTTAATTATAAAAATGTATTCCTTTTCCCCTCCACTTGCCATTTTCTTAATTACAAAAATTCCTTTTCCCCTCCACTTGCCATTTTCTTAATTACTAAAATGTATTCCTTTTCCTCTCCACTTTCCCTTTTCTTAATTACAAAAATGTATTCCTTTTCGCCCCACTTGCCATTTTCTTAATTACAAAAATTCCTTTTCCTTTCCACTTGCCATTTTCTTAATTACAAAAATGTCTTTTCCTTTCCACTTGCTATTTTCTTATTTACAAAAATGTCTTCCTTTTCCCCTCCACTTACCATTTTCTTAATTACAAAAATGTATTCCTTTTCCCCTCCACTTACCATTTTCTTAGTTATAAAAATATATTCCCCCCTCCTCTTGCAATTTCTTAATTACAAAAATGTATTTCTTTTCCCCTCCACTTGCAATTTCTTAATTACAAAAATGTATTCCTTTTCCCCTCCACTTACCATTTTCTTAATTATAAAAATGTATTCCTTTCTCCCTCCACTTGCCATTTTCTTAATTACAAAAATGTATTCCTTTTCCCCACCACTTACCATTTTCTTAATTATAAAAAATATATTCCTCCCTCTACTTGCAATTTCTTAATTACAAAAATGTATTCCTTTTCCCCTCCACTTGCAATTTCTTAATTACAAAAATGTATTCCTTTTCCCCTCCACTTGCAATTTCTTAATTACAAAACTGTATTCCTTTCCCCCTCTACTTGCCATTTTCTTAATTACAAAAATGTATTCCTTTTCCCCTCCACTTGCCATTTTCTTAATTACAAAAATGTATTCCTTTCCCCCTCCACTTGCCATTTTCTTAATTACAAAAATGTATTCCTTTTCCCCTCCACTTGCAATTTCTTAATTACAAAAATGTATTCCTTTTCCCCTCCACTTGCAATTTCTTAATTACAAAACTGTATTCCTTTCCCCCTCTACTTGCCATTTTCTTAATTACAAAAATGTATTCCTTTTCCCCTCCACTTGCCATTTTCTTAATTACAAAAATGTCTTCCTTTTCCCCTCCACTTGCCATTTTCTTAATTACAAAAATGTATTCCTTTCCCCCTCCACTTGCCATTTTCTTAATTACAAAAATGTATTCCTTTTCCCCTCAACTTGCCATTTAGCCTTGGCCCTTGTAATGATTCCATTTATTTATTCCTCCCTTAAAATTTTAGATGGTATTTGAACCATGTCTATCTCCTGAAGTATCGAATCTTGAGTTACCTTTAATAAATATATTATGTCATTTTTCTAATTTTTCATGCAGGAATTTTTATTCGTATCCCTTCCCTTCTTATTATATGAGATGTACCGATAATTTTCATTTTAATAGTTTCCCAAAGTATATGACTATCAATTCTAAATGTCTTGTCAGAATTTTCAAGATCCATATTTGAGTCATATTTATATTCTGTAATGACTTCATTAATATTTTGTTTTACTTTGTAACCAAGCTCAGTATATATATCTGCCAAAAAACTATTGTTGAACTTCCATGTGCCAAAAGGGTTCATATCTGGTCCTGTTTTTTTATATCACTATATCTATAAAAGAGAAGACATCCCCAACCAAGCCTCTGATCTCGGAGCATAATTAACTGGATAATAAGCGAAATTGAGGACCAATCATCATCACGGGCAGAAGATTTATTTTAAATAATTAGCCCCCCCAAAAAAAGATAATTAAAACTGGTCAGTAATTAGACAATATAGGTATGGTGTCTTTTTATATGAGATTTATTTGGATGAGGCTAAGAAACAGGGCTACTGCGAGGCTCTACCGAGCAGTCCCCCTGTTTCGTGCCGAATGCAAATAAATCTCATATAAAAAGACACCATACCTATATTGTCTTTATACTGCAATACTATATTTTTTGCTCACTGTTTTCTATATAAAAAAAAAATTAAAATTCGTATTCCCCGTCATGGGCCCCATTTAAAAAATGCTTAATACAGGACATTGTCCAGAATAAAGCAAAAGTTCAAAAAAAGGGGCGTGGCCTAAATGTTTTATACAGGACATTGTCCAGTATAAAGCAAAAGTTTATACGACCTCCTTTATCAATGCTGCAAAGTTACCAATTGCAGTATAAATTGTAGTATCTATTAAGTTTGTTGGTCAAAATATGGGAAATTGATTAGTAACCATTTGTAGCCATAAAATAGAACCAGAAATTATGTTTCAATAAGTCAATATTATTCTTTTATACATTTATATATCATGTATTATGTTCAACAAAAGACCCCAATGAAGTATCTATGCATTTGAAGAGTTTAAAGATACCAAAGGAGTAATCAGAATCGGTATATCGAAGAAGAACAGACAACACAATGACCAAAAGAAAAAGTACAAACAGCAATCTACAAAACATACACATAAAAATCTTCCTGCTCTACTAGTGGCACCCGTCGCGTTAATCTAGTTAATCATTGTATTTGTCTTACCGTCATGTACGAATATCTTTGTACCATTAATTTGCTCCCAAGTAAGCACTTGTAAGTAATTTCCACGTGTTCTAGCATATGAGAAGCCATCTAAACTAGACCACAATGTACTAAAATAGTACGAATAATATCCATATGACTCGGTGCTATACTCATTCCATTTAACATCTGGATTCAGCGATATTCCAAGTGCTCCAACGGAGAGAGCAAACAAAATGATCGAGACAACAGGTAAAGTAGCCAAAATTATGTTCAATATGGTTTTTACATACTCGTGCATACTGTCTTTTTGTAATTGTCTTCCAATGATTGTGTTAAAGTCTTGCACTGTTTTACAGGTAGCGCAAAGAATTCGATAGGATGAAAGAAACCAACTCAAGACATTTTATATAAGTACACTGCATTAAAATCACGTGACACTGTCATTTGAAGATTAAAAAACCCCAACAATTATGATTTTTAAAGGTATCAGATGTATGATCGATTTAATGAGGCATTAGTTACGAAATTATATGTTTAGGAAATAAAGGTAAATATTTCACATTAAACAGCTTATCATTTTCAGCCTTTTGAGAACGAAAATTACCACCGGACCTCACTCTCAATTTCGAGGTGTAGGTCAAGGTATGAAGCAGATCTAGTTGTATATGTGGTATCCTTTATTTCATATATGCGTATCAACAAAATCACAAAACTTAGAATTATTTAGTGAAAGGACGTCATCTATATAACGGAACGTGATATTAAAGGATCGGGCTAGCTTCTTTTCTTTTTTCTTGAGAAGGTCGTATAGGATGAAAAGGAGCACCACACCCTACAACCGGCTATCTGGACAGCAGATGGCTATCGGGAACTCAGATCATATCTACGTCACACGGAATAACAGGTAGGAATTTCTTTGACGTTTTTCTGCCATTTTATCTACTTCTTGGATTTTAAATTTATGTCCGATTTGTTGCGCTGCAAATGAGAAATTTGCATACCAAATATGACAGTATAGGTTTTAATATTTAGTAAGTTTTCAATCAATGAAGATAGAATTTGACATTTTCAACAGAGAATTAACGTTTTCTCTAAAATTTTAAAAGAAAGCACAACTTTCTATCATATTCATGAAAAATATAGTGTTTCTTCTACCTTCCTGTATAACGGGAACTCGAAGTGTTATGTAGTAATAATATTATACCCAATTTCATTCCAATGGTCAATATGTTTTGGCTATCGGGGACAGCAGATTGGGCTATCACGAACATCAGATTAGTGGAGTTAAATGGCAATCGGGAACATGAAAATAATTTAATAAAAAATTCCATTGTTAATTAACTTTTCAAAATGTTTTGGCTATCGGGGACAGCAGATCGGGTTATATAAACGTTTCTTCCAAAGAAATATTTAGAAAAAATCCAACCAGTGGATTCTCAGTAGGTAGATCAATAGACTCCATATTATCTGAAATTTATCAAAAATGAAATATTGCAAAACTTCTAAATATCCTAATTCAATCAAATATTTGAAAAGAAGTAATTTTCAAGTTATTTCTCATTTTATCCACATCAAAGACATTTCTAAAGTCAATAGCAACGGAAATCACTACAAGCAAAAGCTAATACTATGGTATTGGACAAAAAACTATTTTTAATGGGTTTCAGATTTTAGAGAAAACGTTAATGTTCTGAAGAATTCTCTGTTGAAAATGTCAAATTCTATCTTCATTGATTGAAAACTTACTAAATATTAAAACATATACTGTCATATTTTGTATGCAAATTTCTCATTTTTAGCCTAGCAAATCAGACATAAATTTAAAATCCAAAAAGTAGATAAAATGGCAGAAAAACGTCAAAGAAATTCCTACCTGTCCTTCCGTGTGACGTAGATATGATCTGAGTTCCCGATAGCCATCTGCTGTCCAGATAGCCGGTTGTAGGGTGTGAGCACGGGTGGACAAACAATGATGGACAAGCCACTACACATAAAACTAAAGAGTGAGTAAATAAGGGTAATAACAAAATTACTGAACACAGAGCAATCTTCCAAAGGGAAAGTAAAAACTCATAAATCAATACACAGACAAAATCAGTCAACAACCGGGACACTGGGAAACCGCAATGACCCTGACTTGGTACATGCATTTCTAAAGAAATGGTGGATTGAATCAGATTTTACGGCGCCAACCTCTCGCTTCCATTACGGTTCAAAGGTTCCGGTTCCCTACTAGTTGCACCCGTCGCGTTACTCTTGTAAAAAAATTCAGTGCTAATTCATGAATGAGTCAAGAGTGATCGTGATATTCTATGTAGACAAGAAGAGTTTGAAGATACCAAAGGGTTAATCAGAATCCGTATATCGAAGAAGAACAGGCAACACAATGGCCAAAAGAAAATAAGCAAAAGGACAAACAACGATCTACAAAACATACATATAATGCCAACGATCGAGTAACACGAACCCCACTTAGAACAAGGGGAAGGGGGTGGGGGTGAACTCATGTGCTCCGGAAGGATAATCATTTCCTTAGTATACTTATCTAATGACGAAGGAATTTATTTACATCTTCTCATTTAAGGATTCTAGGCCTTAGGATGAGTAAACATGTCAACATAGTGAGGCTGAGGCGGAACAATATACAATGTATATGTAAAATTTCTAAATATAATGAAGCCTTTTTACACAATATTTTCTGACAGGGTTCAACTTCCCACAAATAAAATCATTCTGGCATCTTCTAACTCTTCTTATCGGAGATTGATCTTAGTTTTAATAGTAGATACATTATTTAGAACCACCTAGATGCTCAAGTAACAAAAAAGGAGATATTATTCAAAAATAGAAATTTATTAAGTGCGATTTGATGATTTATGTAACACTTAAAAGCAATATTGACCAATGCAAATGGCCGCAATTGAACACTTAAAAGCAATGTTGACCATTGTTCAATGTTGCTTTTTAAATGCTCTAGTTGGTTGGTTTATGGTGTTTAACGCCACTTTAAACAATATTTTAACTATATCGCGAAGGTCAGTTTTATTGGTGGAGGAAACCGGAGTATCCAGAGAAAACCACCGACTTGTCGCAAGTCACTGACAAACTTTATCACATAATATTGTATCGAGTACACGTTGCCTGAGCGGGTTTCGAATTCACAACGTTAGTGATGATAGGCACTGATTTCATAGGTAGCTGTAAATCCAATTATCATATGATCACGACCACGACAACCCCTTTAAGTGTTCAATAAAACATCATATCACACTCAATGAAGTGCTGTAATTGCTTTATTACATTTCAATTTACAAATGGTAGTCTCTGTCCTGATATCATTGATATCTACCCTAATTAGCTATGCAAGATAGATTGTAATAAAATGTAGTATAATTTCCCAGTAACATTTTAAGATAAACGTTAGAGAAATCCGAAGGGGACAATCCTGAGACTGGCAAAACAGGGCAATAAAAACATGGAGTTGTGCCATATGATGCTTTATCGTGGAATGCTATGCACAAATATCATGGGATTTCACCTATTCCTATAAATAGATCACAGGAGATCACTCCCGGTTTTTAGTGGGGTTCGTGTTACTCGATCTTTATGTATGTTTTGTAGATAGTTGTTTGTTCTTTTTCTTTTGGTCATTGTGTTGTCTGTTCTTCTTCGATATACGGATTCTGATTACCTCTTTGGTATCTTCAAACTATTCTTATCGTGGAAAGCTGTGCAATATGAAAAAATCCGGCACTGTTTGAGACACACTTGTTCCATATAATTCTACAAGTACAAATATAACATTTCACATTGTAATATAATGTCAAGATATATCAGCTAATATTGTCCAATTGTAAACGATATCTGAAGTAATGTATTTATCTTTGTCTTAACGGTATCTAAAGATGGTCTTATTAAACAAACATATAGGAATATAGGTAATCATATAAAAGGAGGAACTATCACAAAACGTGATACATTTCTTACTTTTAATTCAAACGAACGGAAATAGAAATTGTATTACATGGGTTTGCATGAATATATATAAAATAAATATTATTTTGTTTTCGAAAAAAAAGGCTTAATATGAGAGTATCTCGTTGATTTGGATTTTTCACATTAAAAGATAAACTACATCTTCATTTAATCATCAAGCTACCAATGGGATGTTAACGATACCGCAGTGGCGACTCTACGTAGGAAATCTAAATAGAAAACCAATTTTTTTTTTTATAGAATAAGTGAAATTTAGACAAAAGTTGTTAGTGGTTAGACCTTGAATATGAAATATATGGAGTTGTCTAATATCCTCCTCATCGCGTCGGTGAGTTCTATTTTGCTTGCTCTGTCACTCGCCGGTGGCTCGTTGTCTAAATCAGTGAAATGGAACTTATACAACACTGAAACGGACTATGGGACGTCTGGTTTTGCTATGTTCCGGTTATATGCTTATCAGAACCTGTGGACCAGTTATGATGTGTATGAAGGAAAAAATGACAAAGTCAACGCTCAAGCATATGATATCATCAGAAGAGGTGAGTACATTATATGGCAGGGTTGACATTTTACTCACATGTGGAAAACATTTAGTGGTGCAGGAATTGCCTACCCTTCCGGAGCACCTGAGTTCAACCCCGGTTTTTAGTGGGATTCGTGGTACTCGATCTTTAGTTTTATATGTATGCTTTGTCGATCGTTATTTGTCCTTTTGTACTTTTTCTTTTGGCTATTGTGTTGTCTGTTCTTCTTCGATATACGGATTCTGATTGCCCCTTTGGTATCTTCAAACTCTTCTTAAACATGACCGCACCATTTCACCAAGAGGTTTTACTCTTTTTTTACATGTGGTAAACACTTACATAGCAGCATCATTTCACCAAGAGGTGAGATTTGGCTCCATGCATCCAGTTTAACCCCGCCACCTTTTATTGAAGTGCCTCTATCAAGCCTAGAAATGTTTGTTATGGGTATCAGGTTTGTCTCTTTCTACGCCTTTTCGGTTGGAACTTGGAACCGTTCCGTCAGTGTGGTATTTTTTGTTTTTCATTTTAATAAATGAGTAAGTGATTATTGCTTAATGCCAAATGATTTTTCCAGCTTAATCATGGTGAGAACGAAACACATTTCGATGAGATGAAAGCGATGTCCACGTTGTATTGGGCTAACATGCTTAGTTGGAGTTTTATAGTGCTAGCTCACTGAAACAACAGTCCGCTGGTAGACATGTCACTCTACTCGGACTCATTATACTGATTCTGAGTCATGTTGTTTGCTTTCTGCTCTGTGATTTGTAGTTCTCCCTTGAGGGAATTTGAACTCACGCCATTGAAACACTACAGCACCAATCGCTTAGCTATATATGTTGCCAGTGTCTCTGGATTGTCCATTCTTGATTGCCTCTTGGTATTCTGTAACTTTTGTTAAGCCTTATGTCCAGTGCCATAGACCATTCGGCCACAAATGTATTTACTTGTATTTGGTATCCACGAAACACGAAAATGCAATACTTCCCAAAGTTACGAAAATTGATATCAACGAATTAAGGTGATTTCATAGCATTTCAAGTTCATAGCAGAAACTTTAAAAACAAAATATAATGTTGGATATGTTCATCATGCATAGAATTTAATTTTTATGGCATATTAATACGCTATATATATATATATATATATATTTATATTATTCAGAAACTACCCCTTTACAACGGGGGCAAACATCAGCGGGGTACCAATGTTTGCGTCTAATTATATAATAATCACAAATAAACAAAAAACTACGTATACTAGTATATTAAAATTAGCATAAATCATACACGAACATTTTCATCAAAGAACAAAAAAACATATTAAAGTCATTGTGATATAGGTCGTAACATATTATCACAGAATCAAATGTATCATGCTTCATTAAAACAAAATTATATACAATGTATCACATTATTTTAATTGCACTAAATAATTAGTAAAATATGAATGACATATAAAATAAAAGAAACACAATATTAAGCGAGTTCCTGATCATCGACACATGAATTAATTAAAATAGTTCGCTCTTTCATCATTTTACTTCTGCTATACATTAACTTCATTACGATGTGTAGAGCACAGTGAGAACTGAGGTTATTTAGTCAAAAATTACAAAAAAAAAAAATTAGATGTCTTATTTAGTGTTAAGAAAAATCGAAGGGAATAAACAGGATAACACAAAAAAAAAACGACAAAGAACATCTATGTATAAGTGAGGAAAATCTTGATTATGATAATTATTACATTTTTAGGAACTGGGTTAGGGCTATGGTGTTTAACACAACTTTCTACAATATTTCAGTTATATCGTAGCGGTTATGAATTAAGAATATATTTAACAAAATGTTTCCTATGAGTATCACATATAGTTGTGTAGTTTAAGCATATTTTATTTTGCAAAATATTGAACAAAATAAATAAGATACTAGTTAATCTAACTTATGAAGTTTTCTCCATATAAAGTTTTGCAATACGAAAATTTATATCCACGAATTTAGGTGATTTCATAGCAGCCTCTTCTGTTCTAACCACAATCATTAAATACAAAATAGAATTTTGGATATATAGATCGCCTTTAGAATATAAATATATGGGATAGTAATAAGTACTACCTTAACTTCCGCTACATTTTATACTACCTTAACTTCCGCTACATTTTATACTACCTTAACTTCCGCTAAATTTTATACTACCTTAACTTCCCCTACATTGTATACTACCTTAACTTCCGCTAAATTGTATACTACCTTAACTTCCGCTACATTTTATAGTACACAGCGAGGTTGAGGCTATTTGTTTTTAATTATAGTTTAAAGGTAAAATCTAATTGAGCGTGTACGACATGGTTTATTATATATATTTATTACTGAAATTTACAGTAATAATGTAATTATTAATAAAACTAAGGTTCTCTTTAGCCGATTTTGGTTGTCATGGTTTTATTGCCCTTAAATTGGTTGGCTTTCCATTCTCTCGAGTTTGAGCGTACCTGATGAAGGTTATTCCAGAAACGCGGCGTGTGCACTAAATTTGATATCTACGTTTTTAATTTTTTTGAATAATCTTCATGAAATACGCTAAAAGTCAAAATATTGGGAAATCAAATTATTTAACAGTCTTTGGAAGCTAGAAAATCAAAGGATCTAAACATCGAGTTTGATCGCCTATGCCTAAGTATAAGGGAGGATAACCTTAATTCTAAAATGAATATTCCCTTTGAGTAACGGACATCACAACACGGAACACAGAACGTAAGGACGTATTTATAATAACACAACACAAAAATAACTAAAAAGATAAGCAACAAGGACCCCACAAAAACACCAGAGTCTCTATGAGAATCACACATAGCAGTACATCATTATTTAACCCGACAATGCTCTTTCATTCTCAGATTCCTGGCGAGTTCTTCCAAGGGTACTTGTGGCAGTATCAATAGGAACAGGGGTGTTGTCACTGGCAATACTTCTGCCATTCAGTTTGATTCCATTTCTGAAAAGGAGGGTATTTGTACTGAACGCTGCAAGAATTGGCTCATCCGTTCTGTCAGTTGCTACAGGTAAGCATACCTGATTTATATTGATATAAGTTGGTTGTATGGTGCTTAACGCCACTTTCAATAATATTGCAGTTATATCGTGGTGGTCAGTTTTATTGGTGGAGGAAACCGGAGTAACCGGAGAAAACATCCGACCTGTCATTGACAAACTTTATCACATATTGTTGTACACCTCCCTTTGAGCGGGATTCGAACTCACAACATCAGTGGTGCATAGGTAGTTGTAAATCCAACTACCATATGATCACGATCACGACGGTCCATATATAAGGCAAATACAGGTATAGTAAATCATTATCCGGGAAAGAGGTTGTATAGGTGGAGGAGTTAGTTNTATTGGTGGAGGAAACCGGAGTAACCGTAGAAAACTACCGATCTGTCACAAGTCATTGACAAACTTTTATCACATGATGTTGTATCGAGTACACCTAATGTCAATTTATGGTTGATCAGTATGGGATACCGGTTGGCTATGATGTTTAACGCCACTTTCAACGATATTTCAGTTATATCGTGGTGGTCAGTTTTATTGGTGGAGGAAACCGGAGTAACCGTAGAAAACTACCGATCTGTCACAAGTCACTAACAAACTTTATCACATGATGTTGTATCGAGTACACCTCGCCTGAGCGGGATTTGCACTCACAATGTTTATACCGGTTGGCTATGATGTTTAACGCCACTTTCAATAATATTTCAGTTATATCGTGGTGGTCAGTTTTATTGGTGGAGGAAACCGGAGTAACCGGAGAAAACATCCGACCTGCCACCAGTCATTGACAAACTTGATCACATAATGTTGTACACCTCTCCCTGAGCGGGATTTGAACTCACAACATCAGTGGTGCATAGGTAGTTGTAAATCCAACTACCATATGATCACGATCACGACGGTCCATATATAAGGCAAATACAGGTATAGTAAATCATTATCCGGGAAAGAGGTTGTATAGGTGGAGGAGTTAATTCTGTTTCGAGGAGGAGGAAGGGGGGGGGGGGGGT
>MJUT01009450.1:629926-640554 GCA_002080005.1 Gigantidas platifrons
GTACCTGATGAAGGTTATTTTGAGTGTACCTGATGAAGGTTATTTTGAGCGTACATGATGAAGGTTATTTTGAGCGTACCTGATGAAGGTTATTTTGAGGATACCTGATGAAGGTTATTTTGAGCGTACCTGATGATGGTTATTTTGAACGTACCTGATGAAGGTTAGTTTGAGCGTACCTGATGAAGGTTATTCCAAAAACTAAATTTGATATGCACGTTTTTGTTATAATGATAAAATATTAATACTACTTATGAAATTATGTTTATTCGGGTAAAATTCTATATTGTTACACGTGTCTAGTTTCTGGTACTAAACATGTTTAAGGTATACAGTTATGTAGAAACTTACAGTGACTATGACAGTGCAGCATGGTACACTGCTTACTCTTCTGGAGCACCCCATCATTTAGTGAGGTTTATGTTGATCAACAATATCGTTTGCGAATTGCAAAGAACCCATCAAGGTTGTGGAAGCTACTGAACAAATGGTTCCTATATTGAGGTAATCATTTTGAACATTTTACGGTCGCCACAATGACTTGGTTAATCGCTACGGAATATATGTGTCACAGCTGACCACAAATATGTTCCGTTTGACGACATCACAATCCAGTACTCATGATCTCTTTCATGACTTCTCTCTGGATTTTAACAAGAGTAATAAAACACGTAGATATCTAATTTAGTGCGCATGACGCGTTTCTGGAATGACCTTCATCATGTACGCTAAAAATCGAAAGATTGGAAAGTCAAACAATTTGAAATTTTGGAAGCAATAAAGCCAAAGGGCCTAAACAGGATAGTCAAAATCTGCTAAGGTCACATGACTGAGGGAGGAGAACCTTAGCTTTATTAATAATTACATACATGATGGGTGTCACTAGTAGAGCGGGAAAGCTTACCCGTCCAGAGCAATTAAGTTCATCCACGTTTTTTGTGGTGTTCGAATTTCCTGTGTGGTGTTTTGTACCTTTTAATTAAGGAATAACAGTACTGTATTTGAAGAGTTGGAGGTGTCAATTGTGGATTTGATGGTCGCAAATGCAGTTTTACGGCTTCTGGCTAACTCTTTGGCATCTTAAATCCTTTCTTATGTGTACAAGACGATTACTAAGAACAGGCGTATTGATACTGTATTTATCAACATATGTTAAATTAAATATGAAATGTCATTAGATATATAAGCAATATTTAATATAATACAAAATTGATTAAAGCAAGTTCGATCCTTCTTTTAAGGGGGTACCATACACTACAGGGAGACAACTCTTTAAAATCAGTTGAACGTTTTGATCATATGATGTTTGTATGCAGATTTCAAGTACCCCGGTGATCAAAACCATAGAGAGAAAAGCTGCTATGTGGCTAGTGAATATATAGCTCTGAGTCTGTTGGTTGGAATTTGTTAAAATTTTGATATTTATTACAGTGGATATATTCAAACACACTGCCAAACAAATAAGAAAATTAAACGAGCAGATCAAATTTTAACTGAAGTGTATGGTACCACCTTAAAGGGGAATTTGCGGTAGGGACTACCGCCAAAATTTGTGGGCGGAGCTTGTCAGCAAAAATCTCCGTTGATATGAACAGCATATTTATGAAACTGTATGTCACATGACCAACGTGGCCAAGGTCACATACTTCAGAAATATGAAGTGATTTTTATAGGTTTTAGACTGATGAAGAATATTATTTTTAATAAGACTAAAGGTTTCGTAGGGAGGAACACTAATGACCATGCCTGTCAAATATTTTGCACCAAAAGTAACTATGAAACTGTGTATCATTGATTTTTCCTCCTCGTGATAACCGTGGCCAAAATAATGAAGAAACTGAATGTTTGCTCCGCCCACAGCTATCTATACCCAAGCTCCCGCTTTAAATGAGATATTTCCATCGTTTAGAAAAAAAAACAAATAATTTTCTTCAATAGTTGTTAGTATTTATTATAGAATCTGAGTTGTGTTTACTCATTTATTGTTGATGGTGTGTTCTGTTTTTATTATAGAATCTGAGTTGTGTTTACTCATTCATTGTTGATGGTGTGTTCTGTTTTTGTTATAGAATCTTAGTTGTGTTTACTCATTTATTGTTGATGGTGTGTTCTGTTTTTATTATAGAATCTGAGTTGTGTTTACTCATTTATTGTTGATGGTGTGTTCTGTTTTTGTTACAGAATCTGAGTTGTGTTTACTCATTTATTGTTGATGGTGTGTTCTGTTTTTATTATAGAATCTGGGTTGTGTTTACTCATTTATTGTTGATGGTGTGTTCTGTTTTTGTTACAGAATCTGAGTTGTGTTTACTCATTTATTGTTGATGGTGTGTTCTGTTTTTGTTACAGAATCTGAGTTGTGTTTACTCATTTATTGTTGATGGTGTGTTCTGTTTTATGATTGCAAGATAAACCATTATCCAATATACAATGTACATAATTGGTAATTAGTATTAACTAAGACACATCTTAACTGACAAGGTCATTTATTAGAACGACAAAAAGTTTATGATCAAACTAAACATGAGCAAAAACGTATACCACAATTTGTTGAATAGAAAGGAAAACCATATAGTGAAATAACATGACAATGAACCATAAATTAATTAAATAGCATAAACATGACATATACAAATAAAACATATAAATGTTGCTATTTACTAGGACTGGTGTCCTGTTGGTATATTTCCAGTTCACCCCAGCTGTTTTCAGCATTTCGCTTTTATTCTCAAAGACAAGTGAAAAATGAAGCTATATATTTTGAAATAGTGAATTAGTAAGAAAGGATATGGATGTAAATGAATATGATAGACTATCCAACATTACATTTGGACAGAACTGAAAGTAAAGGAACAGAGCTTTTATTGATATTCTGCATTTCACAATCACAGTTAGGTCTTCAGTAATGTGCATAACTCATACTCTAAAATGGGTGTGACAGGATTTTTAGTCTGCAGATGATTGACATTCCTTACTTTTGCTAATAAAAGCTACATTTGTTTGTATGGTAATGGCCGCTGATGCGCTGATTTTGTTGAAGTCTTTATCAATAATTGTATCTGCAGTTAAATGTAAATAATAAAAATAACTATCACAGAATAGATTGCGTTATGCAATTTACAAGTACTAAGTACATGAATATAGGAAGAGTTTGAAGATCAGATTCCGTATATCGAAGAAGAACGGATAAAACAATGGTCAAAAGCAAAAGAACAAAAGGACAAACAACGATCTACAAAACATACATATAAAACTAAAGATCGAGTAACACGAACCCCACTAAAACCGGGGATGAACTCAATTTATCTTGTTTTATTCATAATATATATTTGCAGTTAAAAACGAAATATTTTTGCTGTCAAAGAAATTACTTACGTGAACTACGTTTTGATTCAATAAAATTCAGCAAAAAGCGAAATCCAAATGCATAACACTATATATTCGAAATAAGTATACTATGATTATATTAAGATAATTTGGATACATAGAATTTAAATTTTGCATATGAAGAAATAATTTGGTATACAGATATTATTTTTGTGCATACTAATTCAAAATTAATATATAGTGAAGGGAAAAAGAAACGCAAGGTCAACATTATAGGTGATTTAATATTATTTATTCGAATGTTTTTTCAATATTAATATATAAGGATAAAAACACAAATTTAATCAACAAGTTTTTAAAATTGCATTAGATTTTGATCAATAATTCATGAGTAATTGAAACCAATTTAACAGTACCCCCCCATATGTTATTTAAGTGATATCGATTAACTCGTCAGTATCTCGTATGCCTCTCTCGCCCATCTCTTACAACCCTGATTCTCCAGTGCATGGAGTTCATCAGAGCATTTATCCCTCTCATGGGGATATTATCCCACTCTTCCAACAAGGCAGCCCTTAATTGGTCGAGAGTAGCAGGGGCATTCCGATGCCCCCTTACTGTCCTGTCCATTTCGTCCCACAGATGTTCGGTTGGGGACAAATCTGGACTGTACGGAGGCCAATCGAGTGGGTTAATGCTATGATTGGCGAGAAAATCTTGACAAACTCTGGCTATATGGGGCCGGGCGTTTTCCTGCTGGAAAATTAGGTGATGCTGTTGCACAAATGGAACTGCAACCGGCCGGAGGATTTCATCCCTATATCTTACGCCTGTTAAATTACAGGCAATCACAATCAACGGCGACTTTAACCCGTGAGATATCCCTCCCCAGACTATAAGCGAACCACCCCAAACCTATCCCTCTCAAGAACGCAAGCGTCGGCGAAGCGTTCCCCACGACATCGGTATACACGACGTCGACCATCCGGACGAAAAAGAGTGAACCGGGACTGTCGGCAACCCTTCCAGTATCTCTCAGACGACGGACAAGACGCTCTGTGGTGGAAACATTCACACCAAAGTGCAAAGCAACTTGTTGTTGCCCTTGACCTTACATTAGCAATGCAATAACCTGACCCCTGAACCCTCTGAACTTCCGTCAGCCGTGGCATGTTTACAAGAGATTCAAATTAACCATCAATAGTGGTAAGCGATGTGTATACCTCATGAGTATAAAGTGGTATGACACGATGTGTTGACGAACTTGTTATCAATATTCTGCACGTGTTATTTGCTTTTTATCACTTTCGCTATGTCACATGATACCTTTCACGGTTGAGTTACTTTAGACACCGATTTTAGTGCATACTGACCAAGCCACTCGTCTGCCCAGTTTTCGCAATTTTACGTAACGCAGTTAAAAAATAGGTGCATATTATGTTACCCTGTGTTTCTTTTTCCCTTCAGTAAATATAGAAAATACGACTTTAGTATATACTAAAATATGTCTTTCTGATGCTGATTCGCTGCAATGTTCGTTCCGTCTTATTGGAGAGCTGTGTCATTGATTCATATGGCACGACAAACGCCAACGTCTTTCGGAGGTGTAATTACAAAGCCAGTTTAGGAAGTATATCATGTTTGGGAGAGGGAGCTATGTGTTTAGAGTACTCTTATTTCCACAACAAATAATATGACCGATCAAATGTTAGAATAAACAATCTAGAGACACAAGTAGCATTGACCACAATATACAGTACGAATGCTAACAATACAAAACAAAACACCCCCCCGAAAAAAAAACCAAACCCCCCCCCAAAAAAAAAAGAAAATAAAAAACAAACAAACCAACAAACATAAACCAATTAACAAAAACAAAAAACAAAAACAAATCAACAACAACAACAGAGAAAACAAATAAGATGATCCCCACGAGCCTCACTGAAGTATTGTTTCTAGTGATGTTATAAACACACCTACGTCCATCTATGTCAACAATTATACCTTTAATAAAATTCCTCTTATGTTGTTGTCCGAGAGAGTAGATAGGTCTGAGGCAATCTTATGATAGTTCTTCATTTAATGATACTTTTAACATATATAATATATATTCCCCCCTCTAATCTTTAGACTTATATTTACTTACTTAAGATTTATAAGGAATGTTGACTCTTCTATTATTAATGATTATAACGAGATTGATGATCAAATTAAATCCTTTGACGTGATATCCCATCATTTTATTCAAATTGATGATATAGATAATGGTTTCCGTTCAAACGGGGAGGGTTCAATATTAAATAGAATTTATGCCATAACATCGTAATAAAGTACTGTAGCTCCTCAATGACCAAGTGGTGTAGCTACGTACAGACATTGTATAAGACACCTTTCCTTTGTTTAGGGGCTCATGATATGAAGTTTACGACCCTGATTTATTGTAATAACAAAAGGATATATTTTGTCCTAACATTTAACCTTCTCTGTCTTTCTTTTTCAAAATATAATTAAATATATTGACCAAGTATATATATGTACAAATGTTATTTTATCTGTCAAGTGTTTTGATGGACGGTTTTGACACTATGTCTTAAAATTACACGCCATTGTTTTGAAATATACATTGAATTGGATGGGTTTTGGAAGGTAGATTATTGCTTAGTACAATTGAATGTGAAAATAAAACAAGAGATTAACTAACCCTGCCACTTTTTATTGAACTGTCATAACCTGGAATATGTGTATATGTTTTCCAGGGAAGCAATTTGGTCTCCTTTTTACGTTTAGAGTTTGGACCTGTTCGGACATTGTGGTATTTTATATGCACATTTCGTTTGTTCAGGTAGTGCCACAAGGGTGCTTTTCTATCACGTTTTAACACTATAGGCGACTGGCGTAGTCGTGATCGCATGGTAGCTGGACTTACCCTTGGTTTTTAGTGGGGTTCGTGTTACACGATCTTTAGTTTCATATGTATGTTTTGTAGATCGTTGTTTGTGCTTTTATAATTTTTCTTTTGGCCATTGTGTTGTCTGTTCTTCTTCGATATACAGTTTCTGATTACCTCCCTTTGATATCTCCAAATTCTTCCTACAATTACCTGAGCAATCAGTGTATATCACTACTAGCGTTGTGAGTTCGGATCCCGCTCATGGCAAGATGTATTCGATACAACTTTATGTGATACAGTTTTCCAGTGACTTGGGGCAGGTCGGTGGTTTTCTCCGTGTACTCTGGTTTCTTCATCCAATCGAACTGACGGCCACGATATAACTGAAATATTGTTGACAGTTGCGATAAACACCATAACCCTTACCCTAACCAAATTATCACATAAATGACGGTGATGATCATTTGATGGTGTTTTGTAACGTAGCTTTAAAAAATAAGAAAATGGACAAATATTATGTAATAATTTGTTTGTAATAATTATAGAATATAATAAATAGTATTAGAAATACCAAAAAGGATAAATATACATTTTATGCTACTTTCATATGAACGGGCATCCAACTAGATGAATTATCACTACTAAAATTGTGAATTCGAATCCTGCTCAGGCGAGGTGTACTCGATACAATATTAGGTGATAAAGTTTGTCACTGACTTAAGGCAATTCGGTGTATTTCTCTGGGTCCTCCGGTTTCCTCCATCAATAAAACCGACAGCCACGATAAAGCTGAAATATAGTTGAAAGTGGCGCTAAACAACCCTAAACCTTCTTTATTTCTGAACAAAGAAATATGCCCCACTTTTAACTTCAATCGATATATCAGAAATGTAAAATAATAACAAACATTTTAACATGAGGTGTGATATGTGGTCTATTTTGTGTGTAATTATTTTTATTATTTAATAATCATGAACCAATTCATTATTTATCTTTGCCCTATGTGCCATGAGGCATAGCAAGGACTAAGAAGAATTCATTATTTAAGGGGAGATAATTCGTGTTATGCAATTGTTTTAACCCGATATCATGTTAATATAAACAGCAAAATACCCCCTGACTGATAGTTCTAATTCGGACTTTCTTTGTTTACACGGTTTCCTAAGAGATGATGCGCACCATATTAATTAATACATGTATTATCGATAATTTTTGACCACTGGGTGATTGATATTCAATTATTGAGGTACAGATTTGTCTCCCTTTAAGACGTCGTGGTATTTGACGACGAGTTGCTGGGATATGTAAACATCCACGTGTAATCCTATATTAAGCTTTCTACTGAACTGACTTACTGTTCGTTACTGTGGTGTTATTGGTATGTTGTAAAAGAAACAGTAGAAAGTCATCTTATTGGTTGGCCAGTCGTGAATTCGATTACATTGATGATATCAATAACGTTGTCGTTGATTGGTTACTTGTTTGGTCTGGTAATTGTAGAGGGATTGTCAGCAGCCTATGCCCCGCCCAGTCAAGAAAGACACTTGCAAAAAGAAAACACAATGTGGAGTGTCGGAATCATGTACAAATTATCATTGCAAATTATTTTTGAAATTCTAAATAACTTTTACAACATTAGATAAAAGATACAACAGTTTCTTTTGTTCAAATACATTTTCTGTAATATATGATTTTCCGGTTTAGTGTAAACAATACTTTATTCAAACAATAAATCATAAGATAATTCATGGTGAATGAATGATCGAATGGCATCGGAAAATAAGTGAAAACACATCTACAAATTCATTAGGCTAGAAATGAAGCTATAGATAAACAGATTGATGGCGACGATAGATATATTATACTACGGTAATATAAAAAACCTTGAAGATATTAGAGTGTTAATCAGAAGCCGTACATAGATGAACAGACAATACAATGACCTAAATACAAATATACAACACACGTACATTGTCGGTAAATATAATATTTATTTGTACGAGCTTTAGAAACAGGCAGAATAGCGAGCCTTTGGCGAGCTTTTCAGGCCTGTTTCGCAGCGAGTACAAATGAATTTTATATTTAACGACAATGTACGTATTTTGTGTTTATCCTGCAATGTAAAAAAAGTCGGAAAACTTGTCAGATTTAATAAAAAAAAAAAAAATGACAGAAACAAGCGTCATAATCCTCGCCTTTCATAAATGTTGTCAAGGGTGTCTTCTTCGTGGTCCGCGTTACATTAGTACCAGTTTCATACTTGTCTGCGCCCTCCGATGTACATAGCTACAGGATACCAGGAAAGTTTATTCGTAGGCTGAAAAGTTTATTCGTATAGTACGAAAAGTTTATTCGTCTAGTACGAATAAAGCAAAAATTTATTCGTATAGCATATTTGTACAGCAAATGTACTGATTGCAGGATAAACAACGATCTACAAAACACTACACAGAAAACTGAAGATCGAGCAACAATAACTCCATTAAAATCAGGTGTGAACTCAGGTGACCCGGAAGGGTAAGCAGTTCATGCTTCATGTGTTTCTGCTAAATGATGGCAACAACAGCATGTGCTATGGAAGTTGTGTTGAACACCAGTATACGCTTAAAGAAATGCAAATAACATAAAATAAAAAAAAACATGACTCCTACAAAGGAGAAGCTTAGGCTTAGGTTTATGGTGTTTAACGCCACTTTCAACACTATTTCAGCAATATCGTGGGTGTCAGTTTTATTGGTGGAGGGCACCGGAGTACCCGGAGAAAACCATCGACCTGCCACAAGTCACCCACAAACTTTATCACATAATATTGCATCGAGTACACCTAGCCTGAGCGGGGTTCGAACTCACAACGTTAGTGATGATAGGCACTGATAGCATAGGTAGTTGTAATTGCAATTAATAGACGATCATGACCACGACAAAGGAAAGGACCGAACATCGTTTTACGCGGAAATCGTAGCGGACATCAGAGCACGAACCAAAACACGTAATGACGTGTAATTGGGCGATATGAACAACACCAACCCCACTAAACACCGGGATGGAATCATTCGCTCCAAGAGGGTAAACACCGGGGTGGAGTCAGTCTCTCCAAGAGGGTAAACACCGGGTGAAGCCAGGCGCTCCAAGTGGGTAAATACCGGGGTGGAGTCAGGCGCTCCAATAGGGTAAACACCGGGTGAAGTCAGTCTCTCCAAGAGGGTAAACACCGGGTGAAGTCAGTCTGTCCAAGAAGGTAAACACCGGGGTGGAGTCAGGCGCTCTAATAGGGTAAACACCGGGGTGGAATCAGTCTCTCCAAGAGGGTAAACAGCGTCTGAAGCCCGACGCTCCAAGTGGGTAAATACCGGGGTG
Organism: Gigantidas platifrons; assembly: GCA_002080005.1. NCBI lineage: Eukaryota > Metazoa > Mollusca > Bivalvia > Mytilida > Modiolidae > Gigantidas > Gigantidas platifrons. Next base: position 639,501 of record MJUT01009450.1, read on the forward strand.
GAGTCAGGCGCTCCAATAGGGTAAACGCCGGGTGAAGTCAGTCTCTCCAAGAGGGTAAACACCGGGGTGAAGCCAGGCGCTCCAAGAGGGTAAACACCTGGTGAAGTCAGGCGCTCCAATAGGGTAAACACCGGGGTGNAGTCAGTCTCTCCAAGAGGGTAAACACCGGATGAAGCCAGGCGCTCCAAGAGGGTAAACACCGGGGTGGAGTCAGGCGCTCCAATAGGGTAAACACCGGGTGAAGTCAGTCTCACGAAGAGGGTAAATACCGTGGTGGAGTCAGGCGCTCCAATAGGGTAAACACCGGGGTGGAGTCAGTCTCTCCAAGAGGGTAAACACCGGGTGAAGCCAGGCGCTCCAATAGGGTAAACACCGGGTGAAGTCAGTATCTCCAAGAGGGTAAACACCGGGGTGGAGTCAGGCGCTCCAATAGGGTAAACACCGGGTGAAGTTAGGCGCTCTAATAGGGTAAACACCGGGGTGGAGTCAGTCTCTCCAAGAGGGTAAACACCGGGTGAAGTCAGGCGCTCCAAGAGGGTAAACACCGGGGTGGAGTCAGTCTCTCCAATAGGGTAAACACAGGGTGAAGTCAGTCTCTGCAAGAGGGTAAACACCGGGGTCGAGTCAGTCTCTCCAAGAGGGTAAACACCGGGTGAAGCCAGGCGCTCCAAGAGGCAAACACCGGGTGAAGTCAGGCGCTCTAATAGGGTAAACACCGGGTGAAGACAGGCGCTCCAAGAGGGTAAACACCGGGTGAAGCCAGGCGCTCCAAGAGGGTAAACACCGGGTGAAGCCAGGCGCTCCAAGAGGGTAATTACCGGGGTGGAGTCAGGCGCTCCAATAGGGTAAACACCGGGTGAAGTCAGTCTCTGCAAGAGGGTAAACACCGGGGTCGAGTCAGTCTCTCCAAGAGGGTAAACACCGGGTGAAGCCAGGCGCTCCAAGAGGGTAAACACCGGGTGAAGTCAGGCGTTCCAAGAGGGTAAACACCGAGTGAAGCCAGGCGCTCCAAGAGGGTAAACACCGGGTGAAGCCAGGCGCTCCAAGAGGGTAA
>MJUT01009450.1:693016-709010 GCA_002080005.1 Gigantidas platifrons
TGGTCACTAAAGCAGGTTTTACTGTACTTAATAGAGGTGGTCACTAAAGCATGTTTGACTGTACTTAATAGAGGTGGCCACTAAGACATGTCTGACTGTACTTAATAGAGTTGGTCACTAAAGCAGGTTTTACTGTACTTAATAGAGGTGGTCACTAAAGCATGTTTGACTGTACTTAATAGAGGTGGCCACTAAAGCAGGTTTTACTGTACTTAGCAGAGTTGGTCACTAAGGTATGTTTGACTGTACTTAATAGAGGTGGTCACTAAAGCATGTTTTACTGTACTTAACAGAGTTGGTCACTAAAGCAGGTTTTACTGTACTTAATAGAGGTGGTCACTAAAACAGGTTTTACTGTACTTAATAGAGGTGGTCACTAAAACAGGTTTACTGTACTTAACAGAGGTGGTCACTAAAACAGGTTTTACTGTACTTAACAGAGGTGGTAACTAAAACAGGTTTTACTGTACTTAATAGAGGTGGCCACTAAAACATGTTTGACTGTACTTTACAGAGGTGGTCACTAAAACAGGTTTGACTGTATCTTAATAGAGGTGGTCACTAAAACAGGTTTTACTGTACTTAATAGCGGTGGTCACTAAAACAGGTTTTACTGTACTTAATAGAGGTGGTCACTAAAACAGGTTTGACTGTATCTTAATAGAGGTGGTCACTGAAACAGGTTTTACTGTACTTAACAGAGTAGGTCACTAAAACAGGTTTTACTGTGCTTAATAGAGGTGGTCACTAAGGCAGGTTTTACTGTACTTAATAGAGGTGGTCACTAAGGCAGGTTTTACTGTACTTAATAGAGGTGGTCAGTAAAGCAGGTTTTACTGTACTTAACAGAGGTGGTCACTAAAGCAGGTTTCACTGTACTTAATAGAGGTGGTCACTAAAGCAGGCTTTACTGTACTTAATAGAGGTGGTCACTAAAGCAGGTTTTACTGTACTTAATAAAGGTAGTCACTAGTCTCCCTCCCGAGTCAGATGCAAAATGTTAGTCCCTTTACATTATATCATCTACAGCGTCAACCTCTGTCATCTTATTTATTGTTTTCCAATACGAATATGGTTGAAACACTGCCAATTTGCCCTTTTAAAATTACTCTTGCATGTCCACCGTGGTAGCAACAGAGGAACGAATTTCCTAAGACAAATGATTCTTAGCCCTGATCTTTTACCTTTTTTTTCAAATTTACACTCAAAACACATGATTAAATAAGTATTAACTGTACCTTGACACTGATTTCCAGAGAATCCATCCCGACAGGAACACATGTAGCTACGTCCAGATATTGAACACGTTCCGCCATTCTTACAAGGTGTACTATCACAGACATTCACTGTATAATACAATAAACAATTGTATTCAAACACAACATGAATTTCAACTAAAACACAACAAGAACTTGAATTCAAATACGACTTCAATATTGAACTCAAATACAACATAAATTTTCATTATCACAAAAACATGACTTCGAACTCAAAGACAAGATGAACTTGAATTGAAGCGCAGCATGAATTTCAATGCAGATAAAACTTATATTTGAACCCAAAGAACATTTATTATAACTCAAACACAACATAGTTTTGTACTCAAGCACAACATGAAATTGAAAGCTAACTTAGCATGCATTTGAACTCAAACACAATATTAATTTGCATTAAAGCACAACATGCGTTTGATTTCAAAATCAAAATAGATTTGAACTGAAATAAAACAAAAATTTACCTCTATAATTACGCCATGATCTTTTAGATTTATTTTTATTTACACTCAATCCACATAGTTCAATAAATATTATATGTACCTTGACACTGCTTTCCAGTGAATCCATCCCGACAGGAACACATGTAACTACGTCCAGATATTGAACACGTTCCGCCATTCGTACAAGGTGTACTATCACAGACATTAACTGAATAATAAAATAAACAATTGCAGTCAAACACAACATCAATTTCAACTCAAACACATCAAGAATTTGAATTCAAATATGACTTCAAAATTGAACTCAAATACAACATTAAATAGCATTATCACAAAAACATGACTTTGAACCCAAACACAAGATGAACTTGAATTGAAGCACACCATGAATTGGAATGCAAATAAAACTTGTATTTGAACCCAAGGAACATTTATTTGAACTCAAACACAGCATGTTTTTTGTACTCAAACACAACATGAAATTGAAAGCTAACTTAGCGTGCATTTGAACTTAACACAACTTGTATTTGAACTTAACACAACTTGTATTTGAACTTAACACAACTTGTATTTGAACTTAACACAACTTGTATTTGAACTTAACACAACTTGTATTTGAACTTAACACAACTTGTATTTAAACTCACATAACATTAATTTGCACTAAAGCACAACATGAGTTTGAATTCAAACACAACATAGATTTGAACTGAAACATAACAGAGATTTACATTAATAATTACGCCATGACCTTTTAGATTTATTTTTACTTGCACTCATAATTAAATAAATATTAAGTGTACCTTGACACTCATTTCCATAGAATCCATCCTGACAGGAACACGTGTAAGTATGTCCAGATATTGAACACGTTCCGCCATTCTTACAAGGTGTACTATCACAGATATTCGCTGAATAATACAACAAACAAATATATTCAAACACAGCATGAAATTGATATTCAAATATGACTTAACGCTTGAACTCAAACACAACAGGAATTTGAATCAAATATGACATAGAAAGTGAATGAAACACAATACACAAAACATTTGAACTTACTTTATTGGAATAAGCTTAAAAACTGATATTCCCCCGGAGCGCTCAAGTTCACCCCGATATTTAGTGGGGTTCGTATTGTTATTTGTGTAGCGATTTGTAGAATATTGTTTGTTCTTTTGTCTTTTTGTCTTTTGGCCATTGTATTTTCTGTGCTTCTTCGACTTACCGCTTCTCACTGCTCTTTTGGTATCTTCAAGCTCTTCGACTTACCGCTTCTGACTGCTCTTTTGGTATCTTCAAGCTCTTCGACTTACCGCTTCTGACTGCTCTTTTGGTATCTTCAAGCTCTCCTTGTATTTAACACCATGTCTGATTTATTTAGAATAAGCTTATGTGTAAATCATCAAAATATTAATAGCCAAATTTTTATATGAGCTACATATTAACCTTCACATCGTGCACCATAATATCCGTCAGAACAAGAACATATAAATGTACTGTCATTCACTGCGCAGGTCCCGTTGCTAAGGCAGGGCATGTTTGAACATGGCGTTTCTGAAACAGAATAACTTGAAGTATTGGAATATATTCAGTAGACATTTTTTTAAATCACAAAATAAAATCCATGTACAGCAATGCAAAACTGGATTTAACTGATGCATAAATAATTAAACTACAAAACCAAATGCTTTAATATTAACTTTTGCAACGTGTACCAGTGGAACATTTCCTGTTGTGAGAACGGGGCATGATTTGAACTTAATAAGAACTTCCATTTGAACTTACCGTCCACTGGCATTTGAACTAAGAAAACAACTTGTATTTGAACTTGAGCATAACTTACATATGAAGTTAAATACTACTTTCATTTGAACTTAAAAACAACCGGGAATTGAACATACATTGCATTTGAAATTAAGCACGTCTTAAATACAATCAACCATTACAACTGACTTTATTTGAATAATCTTAGTGACTGCTACCCCTCCTGAGCACCTGCATTTGTAACATTTTATGTTTTCCTCCATAATTTTTTTTCCAGCGGATTATTTTTAAAATAAAATATTATCCTTGGACAATATTTCAGTATTAAATTTCGTCCAATGCTATTATATGTTTTCCAGATGAGGTGGAAGAAATTTAATATCCAAATATATCCGTGGATAACATTGCACATTATAGCTTTTCAACCGGAAAAAATATTATAGGAGAAACAATCTGATTTTATAAGTTAGTAATTTTCTCAATTAATTAATTAACATTGCTGCAAATAAATATGTACTTAATACTAGTGAAATACTTCTTTATTACTGCAGTATGAATCAAATTTGTAATATATTTAAACTTATATGAAGGGTTGAAGATTACTAAATCTGTCATTGGCTATAATTTCATTTCTGAAATATTTTCCGGATGGGTCAAGTAATTTATTAATCAGCGTCGGAAATAATATAACATATCTTAGTATAAAATATTATCCGGATTAGCTCATTTGATGGATCAGGTGATTTATCATTAATCGTAGGAAATAATATTACAGATGCGTCTCACAATTTAATAATCGGTGTCGGAAATAATATATGTACCTGTTTATTGTACAGTATGTATCTATATATTTATATATATAGCTAGGATACTTTTTTTTCATAGCAATGGAAAATAATTTATCATAAAATATTTATCGTAACTAAAATTCAATATTAAATGCTTTCCGCTGGATAAAATTTCAACCGGAAAAATTATGTCTTACATATTCACCCTCGGTATTTAGTGGGGTCCGTTTTGCCCGATCTTTAGTTTTCTTCTTAGTGTTTTGTTGATCATTGTTTGTTCTTTTGTCTTTTTTGTATTGACTGGGATTCTTTGATTTACGGCTTCTTATTGCCCCTTTGGTATCTTAGACTTACGGCTTCTTATTGCCCCTTTGGTATCTTAGATTTACGGCTTCTTATTACCCCTTTGGTATCTTAGATTTACGGCTTCTTATTGCCCCTTTGGTATCTTAGATTTACGGCTTCTTATTGCCCATTTGGTATCTTTGATTTACGGCTTCTTATTGCCCCTTTGGTATCTTAGATTTACGGCTTCTTATTGCCCCTTTGGTATCTTAGATTTACGGCTTCTTATTACCCCTTTGGTATCTTAGATTTACGGCTTCTTGTTGTCCTTTTGGTATCTTAGATTTACGGCTTCTTATTACCCCTTTGGTATCTTAGATTTACGGCTTCTTATTGCCCCTTTGGTATCTTTGATTTACGGCTTCTTATTGCCCCTTTGGTATCTTAGATTTACGGCTTCTTATTGCCCATTTGGTATCTTAGATTTACGGCTTCTTATTGCCCCTTTGGTATCTTAGATTTACGGCTTCTTATTGCCCCTTTGGTATCTTTGATTTACGGCTTCTTATTGCCCCTTTGGTATCTTAGATCTATGGCTTCTTCTTATTGCCCCTTTCGTATCTTCAAACTTTTCTTGTATGTACGACCATGTATAAATAAATCATCAAAATATTAATAGCCAATTTTTGCATATAAGCTAAATATTAACCTTCACATCGTGCACCAGAATATCCATCAGAGCAAGTACATGTAAATGTACTGTCATTCACTGCGCATGTCCCGTTGTTAAGGCACGGCATGCTTGAACATGGCGTTTCTGAAACAGAATAATTTGTTTTTACATTAATCAAGCGACATCATTATGTCTGCTTCTATAAAAGGCACAGCATGTTTGAACGTGGCGTTTCTGAAACAAAATAACTTTAAGTATTGGAATATATTCAGTAGAAATTATTTTAAATCATAAAATGAAATTCATGCACAGCAATGAAAAATAATTAGTTAATATGAACAAAGATAAAAATACAAACTTGTTTATATATTAATCAAGCGACATCATGTCTGCCTCTACAAAAGATTATAATTATTTACACAGTTGACACAGGGTATGTTCCATTTATCAGAGGTACAATACAGGCCTTCTTTCCAGATTGATATGACTTATCACTTGATGTTTAAAAAGAGTAACATTACTGTTGCTAATTGTGGATCAGAAACTGCTTACTATTCCGGATCACCTGAAACTACCTCGATCCCGCCACTCCACTTTATTACAGGCATCGTGTTACTCAGTGAATAATTTCCTGTGTTTTATTAATCGTTGTTTGTCCTTGTACTCGTATTGTAAAATTGCATTGTAGCACGAACGCTACAAACACCTGTCTTTAACACAGGTGCTCTAGAAGGGTCATGTGTTCCTGCTCTACTAGTGGTACCCGTCGTGCTACTGTTAAATGACACAAACATCATCTGATACTAAAAATCCGTTTGACTCTAATGTGCTTAAGTAAATATAAATAAATAAAATATGAAATCACAACAAAACAAATGTATGCAAAGAACATCGTTTTTACCTGAAAATCATAACAGACATTACAACACAGAACCAAAACCGTGCAGAATGTATTAGGACAAGATGAAGATAAAATCATTGCAATTGTAAACGACGATGTGTGACTGACCTTCACAATGTGTTCCAGAATATCCATCTAGACAGGAACAGTTGAATAAATGTTCTGTTGTGGTACATGTTCCATTGTTTATACATGGCGAGTCAGAACAAGGTGTTTCTAAAATTATGAAAAACAAAAAAAGCATAAAACAGTTGGAATTATATTCCTTACAGTATATAATATAACAGGTGTCTTATAAGACGCAGGAACTGTTTACCATTCGTGACCACATGGATTTACCCACGGTTTTTGGTGTGATCCCTGTTGCTTATCTTTTTAGTTTTCTGCGTTGTGTAATTTGTGTTTTGTGTGCCTAATATTAATGTTGCCAGTGTCTCTAGATTGTCCATTCTTGATTGCCGCAACAGTTTTCTCTAACTTTTATATATAATAAACTACATGGTTAATACTGAATACAATGTCAACGTTTATATACAATAAACTCCATGGTTAATACTGAATAAAATGTCAACTTTTATATACAATAAACGCCATGGTTAATACTTAATACAATGTCAACGTTTATATACAATAAACTCCATGATTAATACTGAATAAAATGTCAACTTTTATATACAATAAACTCCATTGTTAATACTGAAGACAATGTCAACGTTTATATACAATAAACTCCATTGTTAATACTGAAGACAATGTCAACGTTTATATACAATAAACTCCATGGTTAATACTGAATACAATGTCAACGTTTATATACAATAAACTCCATGGTTAATACTTAATACAATGTCAACTTTTAATACCATACGATGGTGTCATATTATTTCTAGTTTATAGTCACTATTTAATCTCAACAAGTCGATGACCGATATGTTCTGGTATCCAACGAAGATCATTAATTTCTCTCGCTGTTTATAGCTAATTGATATTAATTACATAATCTATGTGTTATGGTTAGCGTGCTCGCCTCGTGTGGGGTAGATATTGGGCTCGAGCCCTGATCGCGTCAAATCAAAGACTATGAGATTGGTATTTGTTTCTTCTCCACTACACACGCAGCATAAAGTAGGAAGAACAAATACCTGTTGGCTTGGAATCTGGATAATGTGTCCTAGTAGAAAGAAATGTCTACCCACGGACTTCAGTGAGCTAGCATTATATAAATCCAAGTAAGCATGTTGGCTTAGTCAAAAGCGGACATCATTATTATTTCACTGAATGTAATATTGACTTGAAATGGTATAGCTGCAAATTGCTCATTTTGTGTTAAACAACAATCACTAATCGAAATCAAATATGTGCAAGCATCAGCTATGATTTTTTTGTCTACTAGTAAGCAAACAGTTTATTTAACATAGTTAGGTTTATGGTGTTTAACGCCACTTTCAAAAGCATTTCAGCTATATATTGGCATTCAGTTTTACTAGCGGAGGAAACCCGAGAAAACCACCGATCTGCCGCAATTCACCGACAAACTTTATCACATAATGTTTTATCGCTTTACCGTTAGCTAGTAGTCAGTTATCTACTAGCACCGACACTGCTGTTGTGCTGATTATGTCTATATTCACATTTATTTTTATGACAGTGCGTGGTCTGCTAGAGTAAAATAAAATTAAATCTGGAGTCCCTCGCCACATGTGTGGTTGTCCCATTTCAGGAGCTGGATTTCCAACACCGTTTGTCATGTATTATTTTCATTTTATTGCTTAGTGATTTGTAGTGAGACGGGGTTTAACTTTTTGCTGATAATGGTGGAGTTATTGATTATCTCTATTTAATTTTTTTCCGTAAAACAATTGTCATTTCCTAAAAGTAGATCAGGTTAATGATCATTCATGTTTTTGTTGCAGTTCGTGGTCTATGTGGCTATATGGTACAGTGATTACAATTTCTAGTTGTACATTTTATCTTTTGAGATACATTTTGTTATTCTAAGAAAAATGAAAATTAAAGATGACCTTGGCATTCTGATCCTGAATATCCTTTTGGACAACCACAAAAGTAGTTATTGTCATATACCAGACACCGTCCATAAAGACACGGGGAACTAGAACATGCTGAAACTGCAAAAAAAAATAAATATGGATATACAAGAAGTAATCTTCATATTTGTTATATATGTAAGACTCAAATCCATGTACAGCCTCAGATCGGTGTCCTCTCCTCAAATCGGAGTCTTCCAACAAATCTATGTCCTATAAAATTACTGTACCACCAATTCCATGTACTTTTACCGCGCAGATCTGTGTCCTTTGGATTCGCTTCTCACTCAAATCTGTGTCCTCCCAAATCGATTTTCCCTCAGATCTGTGTCCTTTACTTTGGCAGAAAAAATGACGTCATAATAATATCCGTTGGAGATGTTTTCTGAGACTAAGGAAACATTGTATACCCCTACTATTGGAGTATACCCCTACGATTGGAGAGAATCTAACATTTAGATCAAATCCAGCAATGAATAAGGTAACGGCCGTTTTCAGTTCTGGATTCTGGAGAGACAGCATCTGTGGGAATGTAAAGACAGATTGTTCCTCCGGAAATAATTTTGTAATCAAGGATATCAATTCTAATTTTACTTTCGAACTAAATAGATATCAATTAAGGCAATGTCATTAAAGTATCTACTCTGTATGTGCCTGGATATGTGTGTAAAAATACAGCAGTGATAAAAAACAATTATATTGCCAGATAGAAAACAAATAATGACATGTTAATGGTATGAACTTGATCTTTTTTAAAATGGTTTCATGTTGGTATCAGCAAAATTAACGATCACATAAATAGAAACATACTGAGATGTAAAATAAATGTCCATGAGACAATAGTCCGTAAAAAAAGAAAATACAAAAATTTCATATAGAGAAAGTATAATAATTACAGAATTAGGATTAATGCAATCAGTATAAAATAAATCCAGAGATCGATTCTTGGTCTTGTGCACATAATCATGCATACTGTAGTACAATCAGAGATTGCAAGAAAAAAAAAAGAAAAAGAAAAAAAACCCACACAGAGCATAAATGGGTAAATGATACAAGATATCAGTTAATATCAAACTGGAACTAATTAGTGGGTATCCCAGATGTGAATCCGGCTGTTAATTGCAATAAATGTTTTTCCCCTCTGTCCAAAATGTGGAGGACACAGATCTGTGTAGATATTTCTTTTGACACATTACATTGATCTGTGTATTATGTCAGAGAACACAGATCTGAGGGAATATATATTTTGGAGGACATAGATCTGAATATGACATCAGAGGACACAGATCTGAGGAAATATGTTTTTGAAAGGACATAGATCTGGGTGTGACATCAGAGGACACATATTTGAAGGGACATGGCTTTGGAAAGGATATGGATCTGAGTATGACGTGATGATTGGACACGGATCCGGATTTGAGGGAAGGACACGGATTTGAGGCCGTACACAGATCTGAGTCTTACATATACACATGTATATGCAATGTCTTAACAAAGTATTGCATCGCATCATTTTATTTAAATGTGGTCATAAATTCATACAAATAAGAAAACTGAAAGTTAATGTCATCTGTACATAACTAAAAAATTTCCGTATTCTAGCTTTTGAAAATTCTACAATCGTCATCATGTCCATTTTCCAATTGTCAATGGATTTCTTCCCTTTTACGTAAATCGTTTCTTTCCTCTACAATCGGGAAGAGTTTTACTCAACTCAAACACACTACACAATTCAACTCATACACATCATGTATTTCAACTCAACCATACCATGCAATTGAACTCTAATTTACCATGTACTTCAACTCAAACACATCATGCATTTCAACTCTAAAATGATATGCTTTGCAACCCAAAGGCACAATGCATTTTAACACAAACATACAATGCATTTCAGCTCAAATAAACCATGCATTTCAACTCAAGCATACCATTTATTTCAACTCAAACACACCAATTATTTCAACTCAAACACACCATTCATTTCAACTCAAACACACCATTCATTTCAACTCAAACACACCATTCATTTCAACTCAAACACAACATTCATTTCAACTCAAACACAACATTCATTTCAACTCAAACACAAAATTCAATTCAACACAAACACACCATTCATTTCAACTCAAACACAACATGCATGTAATTTAAACCACATAAAGCATTCCAACTAAAAAAACCATGCACTTTAAGTCAAACAAACAATTCATTTCAATTCAAACATACCATACATTTCAACTCACGCTATGCATTTGAATTCAAATATATTCTAACCCAAACAACTCACTTTACTGAACTCAGCTATATACAGTTTGCAATACAGCAAGTAATTCAACTATAGCAACCCTCTGTCAAGGAAATCCTGATAGAAACCACAAGTCCTGGAATATCGTATCAACTGAGAGATATATACTCCATATACAAGTGCTGATAGAATGTTGCTACATATGAATGGAAAGTTCATAATGCAAAAATTGAAATAATCTCTGCTGTCAATTTCGAGGTGTAGGTCAAGGTATGCAACATATCTTTCTATATCTGTATCGAAATATCCAATCTGTAGACAATCAAATATGTCTCTGTGATTTATTTGAAGTTGGCTTTAACAAGAAAATACATTTGCTTACAACGTGATGCAAAAGTAGTTTTTTGGGGCGATGCCGATAAATCATTACTTGTGCATGTCTGACTTTATTTAAGCGGCTTAAATAAACATGATCCAAAAAATTCCAATTTACCTTGACACTGGTGTCCAGAGAAGCCATCAGTACAAGAACAACTGTAGTTACTTCCTGTTACTGTACACTGACCTCCATTAAAACATGGGGAACTGTCACATGGAGTCACTGAAGTACATATGCGTTCATTAGAATGTCAGACATTGTTCTATATATCATCTAATAAGTTATATAGGTTGTTTGTTTTCGTAAATCTAAGTTATTCCATTTTAACCTATGTCTTTTTACATTGCATAATTATTTGGGGGCCCGGTGGCTCAATGAGTTAGGTCGGATCTAACAACTCATTTAATCTTATCACAAATACGCGTGGGTTCGCGCCCTGCTTGGTCAATTACAAAAAAGAGTGCACTTGACTCGCGGCCGCAAGTGATAAAGCTAACCAGTTGCTTGCCCATGGACGGTGGTTCTCTCCGGGTACTCCGGCTTCCTCCACCACTAAAACTGGTCGCCATGATATAGCTGAAATATTGTTGAAAGTGGCGTTAAAACATCAACAATTTAAATCAATTCATTGCATGATGACGAAATTCATGTAATACATCTGAGAAAGGATGTTTAGGCCCATTAAACTAGTTTAGCCCCGCCACTTTTAATTGAAGTGTGGTATTTTTTTATTTTACATTTTATTTTTAGAAATTGCCATATTAAGGGATTTTAAATCTTCATAAAATAATATATACAAACCTTCACATGTGTCCCCTCTGTATCCTTCTAAACAAGTGCAAGTGAATTCACTGTTGTTTATTTTGCATGTACCGTTGTTTAAACAAGGCAAATTCGAACAGGGCGTATCTACAATAATGACGTAATATAATCAATTTACAGTAAAAAGGGAGATAACTTTTAGAGTAAGATGTGATAAATGTGTTATATGACATCACTTCAAGTATAAGATTCCTGCTGTGTCTCGCCTGACCTGCAATTCAGGACAGACACTCAAGTCAAAATTCACCATTCTGCTTTACTTTTTATCAACTTTTATAAACAGCTTTATTTAATACAAAAACAATGTACGACTTCATAGAGTTAAAAAGTGGATCTCATTAAGGTCTGTTGACCGGAAACTCGTGTTGTACCGTCTTCTGTTTTTGTCTTGTTTTAATGATCAAATAATATACATATCATTAATATAAATTAGAAAATTAAAGGTAACCTTGACATTGTGATCCTGAATATCTTTTTGGACAAACACAGATGTAGTCATTGTCATATACCAGACACTGTCCATTATAAAGACACGGGGAACTAGTACAAGGTGTAACTGTAAATATATAGACAATCATTATTTTATGATTTTTGTTTAAGGAATTTATTTGCTACACACAAAGTCTTAAGAAAACATAATGTATATCCATTTTGGCTTTCTCTATCGAAAGTAAAAATTATATTGTTTTTCAATCTTTTAACTTTGTTCGTACCTGATGAAGGTTATTCCAGTAACGCGTTTTGCAAACTATGATTGATATTTAATTATTTTTTCGTTAGCCATACCTATATCACTGAACTTTTATTGAAGCGTGTTCAAGTACACGCATAAATGACTGTGATTTAAATTTCATCTTGTCTGTAGACAACTCAATTCATTATATTGTATAGCATGGGAATACTGAAGCGGGTGGACATTTATGTGTCTGTCAATCTCTTGTGAGCCTCGGTATGTTTAGTATCCATTTTTATTATGACACGCTGACAGTTTACGGAATCGAAATATAATCTAAAAAATCAGAATGGTAATAGATAATTTTGCACGGACAAAGTGACAGAAGGGAACATTCAATATACTAACGTAAATAACATATATTTATTATAATCCCTTGAAATACATTGTCAACATCTGCTTTAACTCGATTGACAATGATTTCTCCGTCACCCTCTGAAATAGATGGTATTTATAAAATGTCTCCATGGTCTAATTTAGTTGCCCTTAAACTGTAAACTGATTCGCTTACACTGTGAAGGAAGTCTACATTTAGGGTGGGAACAAATTCTGTCTCGTAACTGTTATTTGATATGTAACTACAACATCATTTAAACAGCTGAATTAAACAAGATATAACAAAATCAAAAGTACCTTGACACTGGTGTCCAGAGAAGCCATCAGTACAAGAACAACTGTAGTTACTACCTGTTACTGTACACTGACCTCCATTCAAACATGGTGAACTGTCACATGGAGTCACTGAAGTATGTTTATGTTCATTAGAATGGCACATATTGTTCTATATATCATCTAATAAGTTATATATGATTTTTTGTTGTTGTAAATCTAAGTTATTCCATTTTAACCCAAGTTTTTGTACATTGCATGATTACTAAATTCATGTAATACATCAGATAAAGGAGGTTTAGGCCCATTAAACTAGTTTAACCCCGCCACTTTTAATTGAAGTCTGGTATTTTTTTTATTTTACATTTTATTCTTTGAAAGTTCTATGTTAAGCGATTTTAAATATTCCTAAAATAATATATATGTTCCAGACCATACGCGTAGTTGGACGTATGAGTATGCTCATACGGTCTAGTACGAGCTGGACCATGCGGGTATTTAGACCATATGGGTTTGTTTTTCAATGCAAACATTATATTAGTTTTACAAATTACATTTATCATGATTATTATTACTTGAAACAAAACACCATCACCTCATGAAAAGTAAACAGTTTTTGAACTACAATGCCATTTTAATTGTCTACCCAAATCACATTTTCGCATGCACGCCCAGAGTGACACTTGCTGCTACAAGGAACGCCGGATTTTCTACACTTACATGTTTTGGTCATGCATGTTCCCTCGCATTTACATCTTTTGCTTGCAAGAGAAAAACTTTGCTTGTTTTGCAGCAGCATGCAGATCAATTTCTTCTTTTTTCCAATGCAAAGTTTCACCTTTACGTGTCAACAGTTCTATTTTACCCATATCATAGCATGAATTTAACACACCGAATTCACATGATAATTTGCACAAACTTGCATCTTTACCAATATCATAAACCCTACACAATAATCATGGTAAATCACCAGATGCCCTATCAACACTAGGTATTCTTACGTTTCAAAACGACCTTTTTCAATTTTTGCATTAGACTTTGACACTTTCTTATTGTATTTTCTCAAGGTATTTTCAACAATTCTTTTTTATAATTTCTGTCCAACATCTGTCTTATCCTGTCGCGAGTTGTAATTTGTGCGTCGTCTGTTTTCACGGTGCAGTTTTCTGTCGTCAGTAGGGTCAACTATAATGTGTTCAGTACAATAAAGTCATCAACTGCCATGAGTTCATCCTGTGTAGGTCTGTAATCGGTAACATCATAAGTATCAGTAGATATTTTCGTCGTTTCAGTTCGTTTTCGGGTCGGTTGCACATGTACGTCAGCCATAACGGAAAACACGTTAGTCCGTGAGCAGCTTAAGTCGACCATCGAATCCCCGCGGCCACTGCCAGTCTCAATTTGTGCATCAGCCTCATTTGCGGGTATGCAGAGTTCATTTTCCATGCCAAACTCAAGGCATTTATCAATGTAAATTTCTTTTCTTTCACATATTGCCGGAATCTAGCTGAATCAGTACGTTTTTCCATTCATTAAAACATTAGTAATTATCTCGGTCTTTTCACGAGTAAATAGTTGGTTTGATGATTTTTGTAATAAAGTTCCTAAATATGCTTCAAATGTTTCTTCCAACTTTCTGTTTACTGGCGATTACTTTAATAACTTTATTCAATTTCAAGCTATTTTGCTAAATGCGAATTAGCATATTTCACTCGGTTATTACGAACATACTAAATTCAAGATATGTAAGTTTGTAATAGATTAAATTAGACTTATTTCTAAATTGTACAATTGCGATGATTAACTTTTTTTTCCCAATATATTTTAGATTCGAATAACGTTGACCTGTAAAGTATTTTTAAAGCCTCGATAATCTCTTAAAACTATAAGGGTACGCGTACGGTCCAAATACGCGTATGGTCTGGAACATATACAAACCTTCACCTGTGTCCCCTCTAGTCAGTATCCTTCTAAACAGGAGCACGACAAATCACTGTTGTTTATGTTGACTTTGATCGTACCTGATAAAGGTTATTCCAGAAACCCCTCATGCAAACTACGATTGATATTTTATTTTGTTTTATCGTTGGCCATACCTATATCACTGAACTTTTATTTAATCCTGTTCAAATACACGTATAAATAAAACTAAGATTAAGTTTCATCTTGTCTGTAGACAGCCTCAATTTTTTTTTTATTTTATCGCATGGAAATTATGAAGCGGGTGACAACTTATTTGTCTGTCAATCTCTTGTGAGCCTCGGTATTTTTACTATCCATCTTTTTTATGACACGCTAGCAGTTTTCAGAATCCCAATATAATTGATTGATTGATTGATTGGTTGATTGATGCTTAACGTCCAGCGAGAAATTGTTCAGCTACATTCAGGACGAGAATAATTTAAACGCCACGGGACTCGAAACAAGGAAATATGATGGGTAGGGACGAAGAATTTTGCCAGTACAACAGGTCTCCTATGGACCACTCATCATGAGCAATATAATTTAAAAAATCAGAATGGTAAGAGATAATTTTGCACGGGCAAAATGACAGAAGGAAACATTCAATATACCAACGTAAACAAGATATATTTATTATAGCTTCTTGAAATACATTGTCACCCTCTACTTCGAATCGGTTGACAATTATTTCTAGGCGTTACAATATACTCCGTCACACGCTAAAATATATGTTATTTATATAACGTCTCCGTGTTCTAATTTAGTTGTCTCTCAACCGTAAGCTGATTCGCTTGTGCTGTGAAGGAAGTCTATATTTAGGGTGGGGAGAAATTCGATCTCGTAACTGTTATTTGATATGTAACTACAACATCAGTTAACCAGCTGGATTAAACAGGATCTAACAAAATCTAAAGTACCTTGACACTGGTGTCCAGAGAAGCCATCAGTACAAGAACAACTGTAGTTACTTCCTGTTACTGTACACTGACCTCCATTCATACATGGTGAACTGTCACATGGAGTCACTGAAGTACATTTGTGTTCATTAGAATGGCAGACATTGTT
>MJUT01009450.1:737891-757423 GCA_002080005.1 Gigantidas platifrons
AAAAAGGAGATAACTTGTAGAGTAAGATGTGATAAATGTATTATATGACATCACTTCAAGTATAAGATTCCTGCTCTGTCTCGCCTGACCTGGAATTCAGGATAGACTCAAGTCAAAATTTGACATTCTGCTTTACTTTTTATCAACTTTCATAAGCAGCTTTATTTAATGCAAAAAATGTTCGACTTCACAGTGTTAGAAAGTGGATCTCATTAAGGTATGTTGCCCGCAAGTTCGTGTTGTACCGTCTTCTGTTTTTGTCTTTTGTTTTAATGATCAAATAATATAAATATCATTAATATAATAAAACATTAAAATTAAAGATAACCTTGACATTCTGATCCTGAATATCCTTTTGGACAAACACAGATGTAGTTATTGTCATATACCAGACACTGTCCATTATTAAGACATGGAGAACCAGTACAAGGTGTAACTGTAAATATATTAATACATAGACAAGAATTAGTTGATGATTTTTGCTTAAGGATGTTATTTGATAAAAACAAAGTCTAAAGAAAATATAATATATATATCCAGTTTTGCTTTTTTTTTTACCGAAAGCAAAAATTATATAGTTTTTCATTCTGTTGACTTTGAGCATACCTGATAAAGGTTATTCCAGAAACGCGTCATGCAAACTATTTAATCTAAAAACTCAGAATTGCAACAGAGAATTTTGCACGGGCAAAATTACAGAAGGGAACATTCAATATAATAACGTAAATAACACATATTTATTATAACCCCTTGAAATACATTGTCAACCTCTGCTTCGACTCGGTTGACAATGAGTTCTTGGCGTTACAATATACTCCGTCATCTTTTGAAATATATGTTATTTATATAATGTTTCCGTGTTCTAATTTAGATCTACTTAAACCCTAAACTGATTCGCTTACACTGTAAAGGAAGTCTACATTTAGGGTGGGAACACCATCTGTCTGATAACTGTTATTTGATCGGTAACTGCAACAACATTTAAACAGCTGAATTAAAGAGGATCTAGCAAAATCTAAAGTACCTTGACACTGGTATCCAGAGAAGCCATCAGTACAAGAACAACTGTAGTTACTTCCCGTTACTGTACACTGACCTGCATTCAAACACGGTGAACTGTCACATGGAGTCACTGAAGTACATTTGTGTTCATTAGAATGGCAGACATTGTTCTATATATCATCTAATACGTTATATAGGTTGTGTTTTTTTGGTAAATCTGATTTATTCCATTTTAAACTATGTCTTTTCACATTGCGTGATTACTAAATTCATTTATTAACAAGTAGGTTATATTATGAATACTACAGACTGGTTTGTATTTATACAGGAAGAACATTATTTTGCTCTATCTAATAAGCTATATAGGTTGTGTTTGTTTTGTAAGTCTAATTTGTTCCATTTTAACCTATGTCTTACATTGCATGATTACTAAATTCATGTAATACATCTGATAAAGGAGATTTAGGTCCATTAAACTAGCTTAACCCCGCCACTTTTAATTTTTACATATTATTCTTAGAAAGCGCTATATTAAGGGATTTTAAATCTTCATATAATAATATATACAAACCTTCACATGTGTCCCCTCTGTATCCTTCTAAACAAGTGCACGTGAATTCACTGGTGTTTATTTTGCATGTCCCGTTGTTTAAACAAGGCAAATTCGAGCAGGGCGTATCTACAATAATGACATAACATAATCCATTTACAATGGAAAGGGAGATAACTTGTAGAGTAAGATGTGATAAATGTATTATATGGCATCACTTCAAATATAAGATTCCTGCTCTGTCTCGCATGACCTGGAATTAAGGATAGACACTCAAGTCAAGATTCAATATTCTGCTTTACGTTTTATCAACTTCCATCAACAAGTTTATTTAATACAAAGAAAAAATGTTGGACTTCATAGTGTTAAAAAGTGGTTCTTATTAAGGTCTGTTGACGGGAAGTTCGTGTTGTACAGTCTTCTGTTTTTGTCTTTTGTTTTAATGATCAAATAATATATATATCATTAATACAACAAAAAATAAATAAAATTAAAGACCTTGACATTCTGATCCTGAATATCCTTTCGGACAAACACAGATGTAGTTATTGTCATATACCAGACATTGTCCATTATTGAGACACGGGGAACTAGTACAAGGTGTAACTGTAAATATAAAAATATATAGAGAAGAATTATTATATGATATTTGTTAACATTCAATATACCAACGTAAGTAATACACATTTATTATACCCCCTTGCAATACACTGTCGACTTCTGCTTCGACTCGGCTGACAATGATTTCTTGGCGTTAAAATATACTCCGTCACCCTCTAAGATAAATGTTATTTTTATAATGTCTCCGTGTTCTAACTTAGTTGTCTTTAAAACATAAACTGATTCGCTTACACCGCGAAGGAAGTCTACATTTAGGGTGGGAACACAATCTGTCTCATAACTGTTATTTGATAGGTAACTGCAACATCATTTAAACAGCTGAATTAAACAGGATCTAACAAAATCTAAAGTACCTTGACACTGGTTTCCAGAGAAGCCATCAGTACAAGAACAACTGTAGTTACTTCCCGTTACTGTACACTGACCTCCATTCAAACATGGTGAACTGTCACATGGAGTCACTGAAGTAGGTTTTATGTTCATTAGAATGGCAGACATTGTTCTATATATCATTTAATAAGTTACATAGGTTGTGTTTTTCTGGTAAATATGATTTATTCCATTTTAAACTATGTCTTTTCACATTGCGTGATTACTAAATTAATTTATTAACAAGTAGTTTATATTTTGAATACTACAGACTGGTTTATATTTATACAGGAAGAACATTATTTTGCTCCAAAATGCTTTGCCGGTCCATTATGGCTTTTAAAATCATAATGGACCGGCAAAAGCCATAATGGACTGGTGAAAACCATAATGGTCCATTATAGCCTTCTTCAAAAAGAATTAAGATTACCTACAAATTTTTATAAAATTTCAAAATTTTCATAAAATTTCAGTTTTCATAGAATTTTCAAAAAGTTTCAAAAATTTCAGTTTTCATAAAATTTCAAAATTTTAATATTTAAATGGTAATGTTGAAAAATGATAAAACAATTATAGTCTATCATTTCGGTCAATACTATGGCCTTCAAAAAGAATGAAGATTACCTAAAATTGAAATTGACTGGTTAATAAAATATTAATAAATGGGTGTTTTCATAATGAACCGGTTATATGTCCTCGATTAAGTCATAATGGCCCTCGGAAAGTTGTATTTGCCCTCGGTGTTTCCTCGGGCCAATTCAACCTTCTTTAGGACATTATGACTAACCTTGGACATATAACCAGTCCATTATGAAAACACCAATTTATTAATATGGGACGAAGTTCCAACTATGGTAGAAATAGGATTTTTTTCTATATCACTAATGCCTAAATTTTCATGCACCGGAAATGACATACCGGAACCAATACATGTACAGCTACAGTGGGTTTCTGCAAAAAATTCGATGCAGTAAAAAATTTCTCTTGTAGGGACACGAGCATCAAAGTACTAAAAACGACATATAGCATAAATAAAATTAAGAACGGGTACAAGGATGTAGAAAAAAATATCAAGTTGCAGCTCTCGTGAGAAATGGAACCCGTTCAAAATATCGCGAGAGAGAGCGTGAAGTAGTCCTTAACAACCATAAACAAAGATGACCGACAATGTTTATAATTTTTATGATGCATACAACTAATGACGGCTTTTCTCGTGAATAAAGCATCGCACATGAACACCGAAATGTGCAAACTAAAGCTATATAGTACAATAAAGTTTATTTTCACCTAACTCTAAAAAAAAAAATCATATAAATTATGCATTATGGGAGAATTACCCAAGATGCTACATTTAGTTGACACAAACGCAAAAGCTTAATCGTCTGCTAGCCACTGTTTCAGACGAATCAGGACAATTTTGTCAACTGAATTTGTTTTACAGTTAGAGCATTATCGCTATTGAGAAATTATAGGTAAAATCAATGTAAATACAATTACACATTATAAATATCTACTGTATAAGGCTATTTAAACACAATTACACATTATATAAATGTCTACGTGTACTGTGTAGTGTAGGGTTATAACGTTTATCATACTGTAGGATAATATGGCAAAATATTTAATTTTCTGCATTTTCTTGCCCTTGTGGAATTGTTTTTTTTTTATTTTAAACCTACCCGCACTCGGCCTTACACAAAATTGTTGAAATAATCTTTAAAATTACGAATAAAAGAAAATTTATTCATAATGATCACTCATACACAAGGTCTAAACCCAAACAATTACTAAATATTAGGTCTCGGCCAAAAAAGTTACCATTTTTCCACTCTGATCATTCCTATGTCAGTTCAATTAACAAAAATAACTCAAATCCAGTAGAAAAAATGATTACATTAGAGGAAAGCCATCTTATGCGCAGGTGCTAAAATCCAATCTGTCACAAACAGAATATGAACCTGGCATTTCTTTGCTTTGTGAAACATCTCCTCTGTGTAAAAAGATTTACACTGCTGTATTGATAAGTTCTCCTCAGACTCCTGTTCAATTTCAAACTGAAGATTCAAAACAAGAGCAACCTACTGAACCAAGTTCTTCTTTTCATCCCCAAATTATTCAACAATCAACTACAGTCCCAAATTTCCCTCAAGTGGCAATGCTATTATTGACAATTCAATTTTTTCGTTATATAATGTTCCAGGAAATAGATCCTGTTTTTTTCATGCTTTAAGCTTGGGCCTTGTTGGTAACTTTTCAAAAACCATACAATACAGAGGACTGATTTGCAAAACCATTTTTTCTGAATTTGATATATACAGAAATATGGTTCAAATTTGCCATGATAACATTTTGTCATCACAACAATGCTGAAACTGTATGGTAATAGGTTCTCAGTATGCCACAAATTGTGAAATCAATGTAGCATGTCCTCTTTTGAACTGTAACATTGTTATTTGGGTACAGGGAGTAGACCAATCTGGAAATACATGCTACACAAAGCAGGAATTCATTCATTCTGCTAATGGTATAACCTTGAATTTATTGTTAAGAAATCATAATTTTCAATATCTTTATCCCATCTTATTCAACCAAAGACATACAAATGAAAACATGAATGACAAACAAAATATTGGGCAAAATTCACTGCAACAAGGTAAATTAATTAGGAACACACAAAAGAGAAGACAAACCACCAAAACTACTTATATAACCCCGAAACACTCAAAAAAGAATAAAAAAAAAAGAAAAAAGAAGCAATTCCGAGCAACATTCAAATGTAAATGAAGACTTTGTTTTACTCCCTGCCTCCAATGTTAAATTCTGAAAAAAATTTGCACTTCACGTGACAAAAAAAAATATATTCTAACTTGTGTTGTCCGAAGAAAGATTTCTCCACGAAAAAAAACCCATATCCCCCAGCAAGTTAAATGGTCGGTCCCTTAGCCAAGCGGATATGAAAACTGTCCAGAGTTTGGTTCCCGATATACAATATTGTTTAAAAAAATTATTGGACTTCGTCCCAAGATAGGTAAAACCTATTATGATATTACTATAGCAATACATCTTATAAAGGAGGTTTAGACCCATTAAACTAGTTTAACCCGACACTTTTAATTGAAGTCTGGTATTTTTTTTATTTTACATTTTATTATTAGAAAGTGTTATATTAAGTGATTTTAAATATTCATAAAATAATATATACAAACCTTCACATGTGTCCCCTCTGTATCCTTCTAAACAAGTGCACGTGAATTCACTGTTGTCTATTTTGCATGTCCCATTGTTTAAACAAGGCAAACTTGAACAGGGAGTATCTACAATAATGATATAACATAATCTATTTACAATAACAAAGGGAGATAACTTGTAGAGTAAGATGTGATAAATGCATTAAATGACATCACTTCAAGTATAAGATTTCTGCTCTGTCTCACATGCCCTGGAATTCAGAATAGACACTCAAGTAAAAATTTGATATTCTGCTTTACCTTTTATCAACTTTCATCAACAGGTTTATTTAATACAATAAAAAAATGTTCGACTTCATAGTGTTAAAAAGCGGTTCTCATTAAGGTCTGTTGACCAGAAGTTCGTGTTGTACCGTCTTCTGTTTTTGTCTTTTGTTTTAATGATCAAATAATATACATATCATTAATATAACAAAAAATTAAAATAAAGATGACCTTGACATTCTGATCCTGAATATCCTTTTGGACAAACACAGATGTAGTTATTGTCATATATCAGACACTGTCCATTATTGAGACACGGGGAACTAGTACAAGGTGTAACTGTAAATATAAAAATATATAGACAATAATTATTTTATAATTTTTGTTTAGGATGTTATTTGCTAAAAACAAAGTCTTAAGAAAATATATTATATATCCATTTTAGCTTTCTTTACCGAAAACACAAATTATATGGTTTTTCATTCTGTTGACTTTGAGCGTACCTGATAAAGGTTATTCCAGAAACGCGTCATGCAAACTATATAATCTAAAAAACTCACAATTGTAACAGACAATTTTGCATGGACAAAATTACAGAAGGGAACATTCAATATAATAACGTAAATAACATATATTTATTATAACCCCTTGAAATACATTGTCAACCTCCGCTTCGACTCGGTTGACAATGATTTCTTGGCGTTGCCATATACTCCGTCATCTTTTGAAATATATGTTATTTATATAATGTTTCCGTGTTCTAATTTAGTTGTATTTAAACCGTAAACTGATTCGCTTACACTGTGAAGGAAATCTACGTTTATGATGGGAACAAATTCTGTCTCGTAATTGTAACTACAACATCATTTAAACCGCTGAATTAAAGAGGATATAGCAAAATCTAAAGTACCTTGACACTGGTGTCCAGAGAAGCCATCAGTACAAGAACAAATGTAGTTACTTCCTGTTACTGTACACTGACCTCCATTCATACATGGTGAACTGTCACATGGAGTCACTGAAGTACATTTGTGTTCATTAGAATGGCAGACATTGTTCTATATATCATCTAATAAGTTATATATGTTGTTTGTTTTGTAAATCTAAGTTATTCCATTTTAACCCAAGTTTCTGTACATTGCATGATAACTAAGTTCATGTAATACACCTGATAAAAGAGGTTTAGGTCCATTAAACTAGTTTAACCCCGTCACTTTTAATTGAAGTCTGGTATTTTTTTATTTTACATTTTATTATTAGAAAGTGCTATATTAAGTGATTTTAAATATTCATGAAATAATATATACAAACCTTCACATGTGTCCCCTCTGTATCCTTCTAAGCAAGTGCACGTGAATTCACTGTTGTTTATTTTGCATGTACCGTTGTTTAAACAAGGCAAATTTGAACAGGGCGTATCTAAAATAATGACATAACATAATCCATTTACAATAAAAAGGGAGATAACTTGTAGAGTAAGATGTGATAATTGTATTATATGACATCACTTCAAGTATAAGATTCCTGCTCTGTCTCGCCTGACCTGGAATTCAGGATAGACACTCAAGTCAAAATTCAACATTCTGCTTTACTTTTTATCAACTTTCATCAACAGCTTTATTTAATAAAAAAAATGTTCCGACTTCATAGTGTTAAAAAGCGGATCTCATTAAGGTCTGTTGACCGGAAGGTTGTGTTGTGTCGTCTTCTGTTTTTGTGTTTTGTTTTAATGATCATATAATATTCATTTAATTAATATAACAAAAAATTAAAATTAAAGATGACCTTGACATTCTGATCTTGAATATCCGTTTGGACAAAGACAAATGTAGGTAGCGTCATATACCAGACACTGTCCATTATTGAGACACGGAGAACTAGTACAAGGTGTAACTGTAAATATATAAATATATAGACAAGAATTAGTTGATGATTTTTATTTAAAGGCATACAGGGTGTCAGAATTGATTTTTTTATATTAAAAGTTGCCAATATTCCATGTTTTATACTAACAAAATGTTCTGAACAAGAAGCCAGGTTTAAGAAAATATGTTATAATGTCGTAATTAGTGAAAAGAATTCGAATGTCTGTCGGTGGAATCGCCATTAACATACCTAATTATAAGTCGTCTTCTTTTCCGAAGTTTGCCGAATACTGATAACTGCTATAAATAACCAGGAAGCATGTTGAGCATGTAAATTCGTTAGAATTAATATAACTTAAGAAATATATCTATGAAATTGGAATCCGGGATAATCAGTTAATATTATATAATGGTATTTAGTAAGAATGACACTTAAAATCAGAAATACGTGATAAAATAAATAAAAACAAACCCAAACTCTGCAAACAAATTGCATTGCATATCATTGGGAACACTTGAGTTGTCTTGATTATATTTTTTTCGAAAAAAAACCCAGACATGAAGTCATTATTTTAATCTGTAATTTAAAAGAGATATCACCTAGCGTTTTCTCCTGAAAAAAAAAGAATATAAAAAAAAACTACGATGCAATTCTACTGTCAAAATACGATTAGGAAAAAAGAAGATATTATGCTTACGTGTTGAAAAATGGAGTAGGTCGGAATAACATCTTTTAAAAAAAATTTCCACAAATCTTGCTGAAACCTACTTTTTGTATCGTTTTCGTGTAGAATCCGTCAATGTTTTTATTTCTGCCATGTGCTTTTTCTTCAACAAACAATTTCGCACATGCGCAAACGCTTTACCGAATGAGTTCACTGTGTAGATCGTATGAATATGTATGAATATTGCGAGGGTAAACATTGGATTCTTTACTGGGTTCAAGAAAATAAAACAGCGTCGTATTTCCTTCATTCTATGCTATTTACGTATGATATTATGAAACATATCAACTTCAATTAGTATAAAACATCGAATATTGGCAACTTTTAATATATAAAAAAAATCAATTCTGAGAGCTTGAATGCATTTAAGGATGTTATTTGCTAAACACAAAGTCTTAAGAACATATAACATATATCCATTTTGGCTTTCTTTACCGAAAACAAAAATTATATGGTTTTTCAAACTGTTGACTTTGAGCGTACCTGATAAATGTTATTCCAGAAACGCGTCATGCAAAATATGTTTGATATTTCATTTTTTTTTATCGTTAGCCATACCTATATCACTGAACTTTTATTTAAGTACAGGCATAAATAACTATGATTAAGTTTCATATTGTCTGTAGACAACTCAATTTATTATAATGTAATGCATGGGAATCCTGAAGCGGGTGACAACTTATGTGTCTGTCAATCTCTTTGTGAGCCTCGGTATGCTTAGTATCCATTTTTATTATGACACGCAAATTAGAATTGTAACATATAATTGTACACGGACAAAATGACAGAAAGGAACATTCAATATGCTAACGTACATAACATATATTAATTATAACCAATTGAAATACATTGTCAACCTCTGCTTCGACTAGGCTGACAATGATTTCTTGGCGTAACAATATACTCCGTCACCCTCTAATATATATGTTATTTATATAATGTCTCCGTGTTCTAATTCAGTTGTCTTTAAACCGTAAACTGATCCGCTTACACTGTGAAAGAAGTCTTCATTTAGGGTGGGAACCATTTTTTTTAATTATTATTTGATATGTAACTACACCATCATTTAATCAGCTGAATTAAACAGGATCTAACAAAATCTAGAGTACCTTGACACTGGTGTCCAGAGAAGCCATCAGTACAAGAACAACTGTAGTTACTTCCTGTTACTGTACACTGACCTCCATTCATACATGGTGAATTGTCACATGGAGTCACTGAAGTGCGTTTATGTTCATTAAAATGACAGATATTGTTCTATATATCATAAAGTTTATGTAATCTAAAATATCAACTTAGACATTGTAACGGTTTATGAAGTAAGACAATATGCAGCCGCTTACAAGCAATATATTAGTAAGAAAGGATGTGGTTGTAATTGAATTGAGAGACTGTCCTTCTTTACCTCTAGATAATGAAGTTCGAGAAACCGAAGGGCCAATCATCAAGAATGGACAGTCCAGAGACACTAGCAACATTGGGTACACAAGAGAAAGTAACGTTAGAGAAAACCGAAGTGCCAATCAAGAATGGACAATCCAGAATCACTAGGAACATTGGGTACGCAAGTCACAGGACGAAGACACCTGCCGCGATACTCGTATGGACGTGTGGAACATCACTATGCGCCAACAAACAGAAATAACATAGAAGAGATTTTAAGGTAAAAGAACAGCTTTTTAATAAGAATTGTCTTCTGCGGATTGCTACATGATTGTTTGATCCTGTCCATCATACGATCTTCTTTGTTTGCCAATATAATGGTTATTGTTTTACCCATTCCAGTGACATATTTATATAGTCATGACTGTTTGCTTGTAAACTGGTGTTCGTCATATTTACTGCTAAAATATGCATGGTGGACGAGCAGCAAAAATCAATTGATCGTAAGTTCCTCTTGTATTGCATTGTTCATTCGAGATTGATTCTCCATTCGGAATGTTTTGTATTTTTCGTTCTAATACATGCATACTTTTTTGATAAATAAGGAAGAGGGCAAACAGTTGAGAAAAAAAAATTACTTCGTTTGGAAAATATTCATAACCGTGCACATGAAAGTCATGGTAAAAAGATCGATTGTCTGGATTAATGATCGCATCGTTAAATATAGAATGGCAGTGTAATCATACCTTCACAGCGTGAACCTGTAAATCCAAACAAGCAGGAACAGTTATAACTATTGTCAGATATAAAACATGAACCGCCATTAAAACATGGTGAATCTGAACATGGCGTTTCTGAAAGTAGATAATAGATGATAACTTATAAATATTAAAATTTCTCGTTGTTACAAGTACTTTAACAACTGTGTCCTTATATAATATAAAACGGTTCCGTCGCGTTTGCTACATGACAACCAATGTCGATATATTTCACCTGAAATGCTTTAGCTTGAAACCTTTCAGAAGAAGAATTTGAAAATACCAAAGGGTAATCAGAATCCTACCCATGTTCAGGCGTCAAAACTAAATCGTTTTTCAGACGTCAAACTAAATCGTTTTCAGATGTGAAAACTAAATCGTTTTCCGATGTCAAACCTTAATCGTTTTCAGATGTCAAAGCTAAATCGTTTTAGTAGACATTCCCAAAGCTGTAAGAAATTGTTGTGGATAAATCTTTTATTATTTTCCTTTCAGTCTTCTCTAAAGTTCATCAATGGAAATTATTTAAGTATTTCATATTAATTTCATAAGCGGCAGATACATGTATTAAAACACTGTAACTACAACAACAAAAAGGTCTATGAAATGTAATGTTGATCTTATCGTCAGTAGAGTTTTAAAGACAAGTATCTTTTATTTCTTTTAGTCTTCTATGTGTCTAATATATACACTCCGACAAAAGTTAACCACCACCCTATATTTTTATCGATATATTTTTTTACATCAATACTGTTAAAACAATGAAATAGATATCACCATATTTCTTACACTTCTTAAAAGACTACACCAAGGGCTCTAAAATTACCAATCTACGAAGTATTTATTATCCTGAAAGACGTGACAATGACATGGCAAATATGGGGTTCAAAACAGGCGCTGGAAAAACGTAAAACCAGTTTGTCTTTGATGGAAGTTTTTAACATTGCATTAAAATGCAGAGTTTTCAGATATTAAGAACTTTTAAATGCATCTATTGTGCGTATGTGTAAGGCATAAAAATCAATAAGAAGTATATCCACCGCGTTTATTGTGAAGGTCTGTAACACGCCTCGTCATGCTTCGCACCAGACGTCTAAGCCGTTCTTGAGGGAACTGTTGCCACTCCTGTAAGATAACAGTTCTTAATTCGACAATATTTTGACATTTTGGATTGCGTTGGTTAATTTTTCGGCCAATAAAGTCCCATACATGCTCTATAGGGTTCATGTCTGGCGACATCGCAGGCCATGAAATTGTCTGAACAGCCTCTTGCTGTATAAAAATGTTGCACAATTCGGGCTCTATGTGGCCTAGCGTTGTCGTCCATGGACATTGGTCTGTCAGCCAACGCATGAGTGTCGAAATGGGGGACTACGCGTGGAGCGAGCACATTGTCACGGTATTTTTGGCCTGTAAGATTACCAGACAGTTACATCCCACCCCCAAAAGCAGTTGTGCCCAAAATGCGGTTGTCCTGAAAAGAAGTGTTTCGTTGGCGCCAAACCCTTGCACGACCGTCGGTAGGGCGTAACAAAAAACGACTTTCATCAGACCAGTGGACCCGTCTCCATGTGCGAATAGTCCACCCCAAATGATCATGTGACCAGTCAAATCGAGCATGGCGATGACGTAATGTCAACTGTGGACGTTTTATGGGTCGTTGCGTTCGCATTCCCTGATGGTGTAGGCGTCTGATTACAGTACGTGTGCTAATCTGGCCTCCAAAGGCTAAATTACCACGAAGTGCACCAGCTGTACTGAATGGCCGTTGCCGCGTCCGTCTGGATATGAGCCGGTCCTCTCTCGGCGTCATTTTGAGAGGTCTACCTGCACCTGGACGGTCAGTAACATTCACCGTTTAACGAAAACGCTGCATCAGTCGTACAATGATGGAATGTTTAACCCTGAAGTGGTATGCCACTCTTCTATGGATAAAACCACGATTATGCATGCCAACAGCTTGCCACCTTTCTAGTATGGTTAATTTTCGCCGCACCATACCAAACAAATAGAAAATGAACCTTAAAACTCTACACAAAAAAATCAGCTTTCGTTTGCAAATACAAATGTTGAAAAGTACACGTGGCACTTTACACACCCTGTCATATACACATAAATAAAAATCGATCAATATCCTGTTTCACAGGTAAGTAAGTATGTGTGTACAGGTAACGAAAACAGCAAACCGATTTGATATAAGTTCATTATTAGAAAAGATATTATTGAAACAAGTCAGGTGGTGCTTAACTTTTGTCGGACTGTATATATTAAAAAAGGATTCCTGCCACGATATAGCTGAAACACTGCTAAAGTTGGAGCTAAACACCAATCAATCCATCAATCAATTAATCAAGTATCGTCATTATATTATTGCACAATCATGGACTCTTTTAATGTCTCTAATATTAAATGCTTCTACAAACCTTCATAATGTGTTACTCTAAAGCCATCTAGTCAGAGATAAGATTATTATGGCTTCTTGTAATGTCTCTAATATCAAATGTTTCTACAAGCCTTCACAATGTGTACCTCTAAAGCCATCTAGACAGAGATAAGATTATCATGGCCTCTTGTAATGTCTCTAATATTAAATGTTTCTACAAACCTTCAAAATGTCTTCCTCTAAAGCCATCTAGACAGAGATAAGATTATCATGGCCTCTTGTAATGTCTCTTATATTAAATTTTTCTACAAACCTTCACAATGTAATTAAAATACTTCAAAGGACTCATAGTTGATGGTGATGGTTCACGAGATATATTAGATACTGAGTTTGGTACTGTTTGACTGCTATTTTGCCTGTTTTTTTTCCAGTATTGTTGTAAATGCTGTTTTAGTGACAACGGGAACCTTTGAACCCTAATGGAAGCGAGAGGTTGGCTCCGTAAAATCTGATTCAATCTACCATTTCTTTAGAAATGCCTGTAGCAAGTCAGGACCATTGCGGTTTTCCAGTTTCCCGGTTGTTGACTGATTTGTCTGTTTATTGATTTATGAGTTTTGAATTTCCCTTTGGAAGATTGCTCTGTGTTCGGTAATTTTGTTATTACCCTTATTTCCCTAAAGCCATCTATTCAGAGATAACATTACCATCATAGCCTCTTGTAATATCTCTAATATTAAATGTTTCTACAAACCTTCACAATGTGTTCCTCTAAAGCCATCTAGACAGAGATAAGATTATCATGGCCTCTTGTAATGTCTCTTATATTAATTTTTTCTACAAACCTTCACAATGTAATTAAAATACTTCAAAGGACTCATAGTTGATGGTGATGGTTCACGAGATATATTAGATACTGAGTTTGGTACTGTTTGACTGCTATTTTGCCTGTTTTTTCCAGTATTGTTGTAAATGCTGTTTTAGTGACAACGGGAACATTTGAACCATTATGGAAGCGAGAGGTTGGCTCCATAAAATCTGATTCAATCTACCATTTCTTTAGAAATGCCTGTAGCAAGTCAGGACCATTGCGGTTTTCCAGTTTCCCGGTTGTTGACTGATTTGTCTGTTTATTGATTTATGAGTTTTGAATTTCCCTTTGGAAGATTGCCCTGTGTTCGGTAATTTTGTTATTACCCTTATTTCCCTAAAGCCATCTATTCAGAGATAAGATTACCATCATAGCCTCTTGTAATATCTCTAATATTAAATGTTTCTACAAACCTTCACAATGTGTACCTCTAAAGCCATCTAGTCAGATATAAGATTATCATGGCCTCTTGTAATGTCTCTAATATCAAATGTTTCTACAAACCTTCACAATGTGTTCCTCTAAAGCCATCAAGACAGAGATAAGATTATCATGGCCTCTTGTAATGTCTCTTAATATATTAATTTTTTCTACAAACCTTCACAATGTAATTAAAATACTTCAAAGGACTCATAGTTGATGGTGATGGTTCACGAGATATATTAGATACTGAGTTTGGTACTGTTTGACTGCTATTTTGCCTGTTTTTTCCAGTATTGTTGTAAATGCTGTTTTAGTGACAACGGGAACCTTTGAACCATAATGGAAGCGAGAGGTTGGCTCCGTAAAATCTGATTCAATCTACCATTTCTTTAGAAATGCCTGTAGCAAGTCAGGACCATTGTGGTTTTCCAGTTTCCCGGTTGTTGACTGATTTGTCTGTTTATTGATTTATGAGTTTTGAATTTCCCTTTGGAAGATTGCTCTGTGTTCGGTAATTTTGTTATTACCCTTATTTCTCTAAAGCCATCTATTCAGGGATAAGATTACCATCATAGCCTCTTGTAATATCTCTAATATTAAATGTTTCTACAAACCTTCACAATGTGTTCCTCTAAAGCCATCTAGTCAGAGATAAGAATATCATGGCCTCTTGTAATGTCTCTAATATCAAATGTTTCTACAAACCTTCACAATGTCTTCCTCTAAAGCCATCTAGACAGAGATAAGATTATTATGGCCTCTTGTAATGTCTCTTATATTAAATTTTTCTACAAACCTTCACAATGTGTTCCTCTAAAGTCATCTAGACAAAGAAAACATTACAATGGCCTCTTGTAATGTCTCTAATATTAAATGTTTCTACAAACCTTCACAATGTGTTCCTCTAAAGCCACCTAGAAAGATATAAGATTATCATGGCCTCTTGTAATGTCTCTTATATTAAATGTTTCTACAAACCTTCACAATGTGTTCCTCTAAAGCCATCTAGTCAGAGATAAGATTACCATCATAGCCTCTTGTAATATCTCTAATATTAAATGTTTCTACAAACCTTCACAATGTGTTCCTCTAAGCCATCTAGTCAGAGATAAGATTATCATGGCCTCTTGTAATGTCTCTAATATTAAATGTTTCTACAAACCTTCACAATGTGTTCCGATCAAGCCATCTAGTCAGAGATAAGATTATCATGGCCTCTTGTAATGTCTCTAATATTAAATGTTTCTACAAACCTTCACAATGTGTTCCTATAAAGCCATCTAGTCAGAGATAAGATTATCATGGCCTCTTGTAATGTCTCTAATATTTATTGTTTCTACAAACATTCACAATGTGTTCCTCTAAGGCCATCTAGTCAGAGATAAGATTATCATTGCCTCTTGTAATATCTCTAATATTAAATGTTTCCACAAACCTTCACAATCTGCTCCACCGAAACCATCTAGACAGGAACAATCATAACTACTTCCGGAAATTGAGCAGGTACCATTAAATAGACACGGTGAGATGGTGCATGGTGTCACTGAAATACATGTTTACAAAGGATAAATGTCGTCATTGAATTGGTCCCTAAAGGTTAAGGCTCAAACATTTTAGGTTCAAAATATATCAACAATTCCTAATCCATCTACAAATAAAATCTATAATTTGTACTAGCTGTTGAAATATATTATTATTCAGTTCATTCACTGGTACTGCTTAATAAAAGACAACATTATGTCGATATAAATATTTTGTATCATAAAGGACGAAAGTGTGTTCTTTTATTTTGAACAATTTATTATATACATTTTTTCAAAATCGATTTGGCTTATTTTTTTTCAGTTCGAATTAGCCGAGTATATCAGATAGCAGGGATACATTTCGTCATTCAAATTGTCACTACATATTATGCAGTTCATTCACAAGTACTACTTAACATAGGACAGACATGGGTATATTATGTGACAACAGTCGGTCGAACCTGAACATAATAGCACAGAATCACAATGACTTTGATTTATATCAGAAACAGAAAGGTACTACTTGTTCATTTGGGCTAACTACCTTGACATTCTGGACCAGTTAATCCAGGAGGACAAACACAGATGTGGTTCCCATCAACAACAATACATCGACCGTCATTCTGGCAGGGGACGCTACTACATGGTGTCACTATGTGGAAATATATAAAAAAAAAGTTTGAAGATAACGAAGGGTTGATCAAACACCTTAAGCTTTAAATCGAAGAATTCCAGACAATACAGAATAATTACTAATGTAGTTGACTGAAAAAGATCCACTGAAAAATTAATACATTTTGGATCGTGCTCATCAGCGACAAATTAGCACAAAATTAAATAATTAGTGATCATCCACCGAAAAATTAGTACATGTGGGTTTGTGATCATCCACCGAAAAAGGAGTACATTTTGGTTCGTGGTCATCCACCGAAAAAGGAATACATTTTGGTTCGTGGTCATCCACCGAAAAAGGAGTACATTTTGGTTCATGGTCATCTACCAAAAAAATAATACATTTTGGTTCGTGGTCATCCGCCGAAAAATTAGTACATTTTGGTTCGTGGTCATCCACCGAAAAAGGAGGACATTTTGGTTCGTGGTCATCCACCGAAAAATGAGTACATTTTGTTTAGTGGTCATCCACCGAAAAAGGAGTACATTTTGGTTCGTGGTCATCCACCGAAAAATGAGTACATTTTGGTTAGTGGTCATCCACCGAAAAAGGAGAGTACATTTTGATTCATGATCATCCGCCGAAAAATGAGTATTCTTTGGTTCGTATTCATGCCATATTGTACTATTAATTATTTATAAGTCTTGTATCATGTGAATTAGTCGTGGTCATGTTGACATATTTGAACTGATTAGATATTTTTGTTTGTCCGGCTATATGTGAGGGTGGTATTTTACTTACATGTGGAAAACACTTGCATTACCTCTAAGAGGGAAAGCCCATAATTCTAATTTAACGCGGTCACTTTTTATCAAAGTGCCTGTACCAAGCCAGGAAAGTGAGCGATCGTGTTTGTGTGTGTTAGGTGTAACGTTGTACAAAGCCAGGAAAGTGAGCGATCATGTTTTTGTGTGTTAGGGGTATCGTTGTACCACGCCAGGAAAGTGAACGATCATGTTTTTGTGAGTTAGGGGTATCGTTGTACCAAGCCAGGAAAGTAAACGATCATGTTTTTGTGTGTTAGGGGTATCGTCGTACCAAACCAGCAAAGTGAGCGATCATGTTTTTGTGTGTTAGTTGTATCGTTGTATCAAGCCAGGAAAGTGAGCGATCATGTTTTTGTGTGTTAGGGGTATCGTTTTACCAAACCAGGAAAGTGAGCGTTCATGTTTTTGTGTGTTAGGGGCATCGATGTACCAAGCCAGGAAAGTAAGCGATCATGTTTCTTGTGTTATGTGTATCGTTGTACCACGCTAGGAAAGTGAGCGATCATGTTTTTGTGTGCTCGGGGTATCGTTGTACCAAGCCAGGTAAGTGAATGAT
Organism: Gigantidas platifrons; assembly: GCA_002080005.1. NCBI lineage: Eukaryota > Metazoa > Mollusca > Bivalvia > Mytilida > Modiolidae > Gigantidas > Gigantidas platifrons. The sequence goes on from MJUT01009450.1 coordinate 755,813, forward strand.
CATGTTGTTTTTGTGAGTTAGGGGTATCGTTGTACCTAGCAAGGAAAGTAAACGATCATGTTTTTGTGTGTTAGGGGTATCGTCGTACCAAACCAGGAAAGTGAGCGATCATGTTTTTGTGTGCTCGGGGTATCGTTGTACCAAGCCAGGTAAGTGAATGATCATGTTTTTGTTAGTTAGGGGTATCGTTGTACCTAGCAAGGAAAGTAAACGATCATGTTTTTGTGTGTTAGGGGTATCGTCGTACCAAACCAGGAAAGTGAGCGATCATGTTTTTGTGTGCTAGGGGTATCGTTGTATCATGCCAGGAAAGTGCGCGATCATGTTTTTGTGTGCTAGGGGTATCGTTGTATCAAGCCAGGAAAGTGAGCGGTCATGTTTTTGTGTTAGGGGTATCGTTGTACCAAGCCAGGAAAGTGAGCGATCATGTTTTTGTGTTAGGAATATCGTTGTACCAAGCCAGAAAAGTGAGCGATCATGTTTTTGTGTGCTAGGGGTATCGTTGTACCAAACCAGGTAAGTGAGCGATCATGTTTTTGTATATTAGGGGTATCGTTGTACCAAGCCAGGAAAGTGAGCGATCATGTTTTGTGTGTTAGGGGTATCGCTGTACCAAGCCAGGAAAATGAGCGATCATGTTTTTGTATGTTAGGGGTATCGTTGTACCAAGTCAGGAAAGTGAGCGATCATGTTTTTGTGTGTTAGGGGTATCGTTGTATCAAGCCAGGAAAGTGAGTGATCATGTTTTTTGTGTGTGTTAGGGGTATCGGTGTACCAAGCCAGGAAAGTAAGCAGTCATGTATTTATGTGTTAGGGGTATCGTTGTACCAAGCCAGGAGAGTAGGCAGTCATGTATTTGTGTGCTAGGGGTATCGTTGTACCAAACCAGGAGAGTAAGCAGTCATGTATTTGTGTGTTAGGGGTATCGCTGTACCAAGCCAGGAAAGTGAGCGATCATGTTTTTGTGTGTTAGGGGTATCGTTGTACCAAGTCAGGAAAGTGAGCGATCATGTATTTGTATGTTAGGGGTATCGCTGTACCAAGCCAGGAAAGTAAGCGATCATGTTTTTGTGTGTTAAGGGTATCGCTGTACCAAGCCAGGAAAGTGAGCGATAATGTTTTTGTGTGTTAGGGGTATCGTTGTACCAAGCCAGGAAAGTAAGCGATCACGTTTTTGTGTGTTAGGGGTATCGTTGTACCAAGCCAGGAAAGTGAGCGATCATGTTTTTGTGTGTTAGGGGTATCGTTGTACCAAGTCAGGAAAGTGAGCGATCATATTTTTGTGTGTTAGGGGTATCGTTGTACCAAGCCAGGAAAGTGAGCGATCATGTTTTTTTTGTGTGTTAGGGGTATCGTTGTACCAAGCCAGAAGAGTAAGCAGTCATGTATTTATGTGTTAGGGGTATTGTTGTACCAAGCCAGGAGAGTAGGCAGTCATGTATTTGTGTGTTAGGGGTATCGTTGTACCAAGCCAGGAGAGTAAGCAGTCATGTATTTGTGTGTTAGGGGTATCGCTGTACCAAGCCAAGAAAGTGAGCGATCATGTTTTTGTGTGTTAGGGGTATCTTTGTACCAAGCCAGGAAAGTGAGCAATCATGTATTTGTGTGTTA
>MJUT01009450.1:757760-768328 GCA_002080005.1 Gigantidas platifrons
TGTACCAAGCCAGGAAAGTGAGCGATCATGTTTTTGTGTGTTAGGGGTATCGCTGTGCCAAGCCAGGAAAGTGAGCGATCATGTTTTTGTGTGTTAGGTATCAATTTTGTCTCTCTCCACGATTGTAATATTGAATTGTAGAACTATTTCGACAGTGTGGTATTTTTTGTTTTCCAATTTAAGACGCAAAGTTTGAAGATGCTAAAGTGGTAATTTGAAGTAGTTGAAAATTAATGAAACGTGCGCACATAATAGTAATAGAGGACATGATAACTGCTTCGATTAATGATCAGATCGTAAAATAGTACATAGTAACATATGACATAATGCTGTAATTATACCTTGACACCGTGAACCTGTAAATCCCAGCAAACAGGAACAGCTATAACTACTGTCAGATATAACACATGAACCGCCATTAAAACATGGTGAATCTGAACATGGCGTTTCTGGAAATAGATAATAGTTGATAACATACAAATATTTCGGTATAGCGTTGTTATACAACGTTACAAAGCACATTTACTCTCAGTTATTCTCCATGAATCGGAGCGTTTTATACACATTAATAAATGATGGGTTAATTTTGGAAACCATTTTACTTAGAAACGTTCCAGAAAGAAATCTATGTTCAGACGTCAAAATAAAACTTTTTAAGGAAACATTTCGACAACGTATTACTTCCCCATGCACAACAGTTCAAAACAAAACGAAATAAAAGTATGTTTTTTATTACAATTCGTTGGAATTTGTAGTTCAGACGACACTGTAAGCGTTTCGAAGATGTTTCAGTAGTTGAATCTTATTAATGATTTCTATAAAGTGCTTCAGGTGTAATGATTTCATCACTTCATCGCCATTAACGAGTTGAAGATTATCATTGCTTTTCTTAATGTCTCTACTATTAAATATTTCTACAAACCTTCACAATTTGTTCCTCTAAAGCCATCTTGACAGGAACAATCATAACTACTTCCAGAAATTGAACAGGTACCATTAAATAGGCACGGTGAGATTGTACATGGTGTCACTGAAATACATTTTTCCAAATGATAAATTTCGTGATGTTATTAGTTACTTAAAGTAAAATGCCAAATACTTTTGGCATGAATATATTAAAAAATCTCCAAACATGTGATTAACAGGTCTATTTTATCTAGAAAAAAAAATACAATTTATGAGTTGTTAGCTGTCGTAATATCTTATTTAGTTCTTTCACAAGAATATTGATTAATAAAAGACAAAGAAATTTAGATTAATATTGGATCATAAAGGACAAAATTGGGATGGTTTTTTTCCTCGATAAATATGTTGGATTTGAAATTTGAAGATACCAAAGTGTATGTTAAAGAACATAATGATTTTCCGTAAAGCTGACATTACCAAAGTTAGTATTCCATCATAAAACAACTACATTGGGTTTTAGTTACCTCGACATTCTGGACCATTAAATTCATGAGGACTAACACAGACGTAATTTCCATCGACATCAACACATCGACTGTCATTCTGGCAGGGGGCGCTGCTACATGGTGACACTGTATAAAATATGTATAAAATAATATATAATAAAATGTAGAACAAAAAATACTACACTTTCAGCACAATTTTTAAATCCAGTCGAAAAACAAAAAATACTAGTGTCGGAGCAATTTTAAAATCCAATCGAAAAAAGAAATACTACACTTTCAGCGCAATTTCAAAATCCAATCGAAAAACAAAAAATACTACACTGTCAGCACAATTTTTAAATCCAGTCGAAAAACAAATAATACTAGTGTCGGAACAATTTTAAAATCCAATCGGAAAAAAAAATACTACACTGTCAGAGTAATTTCAAAATCCAATCGAAAAATCGCAGAAAAAGACGGAAAATGGACGCCGTTAATACTATTATATATTTCCTATCTTGGTACAGACACATACAAACAGTGGCATGCAAACGTTGTTCGTTTCGTCTTTACCTCCAGTTGTTTGTGGGAGGGACATGTTATATTTAATTTATATTTTTGTTTGCGTATAGCGATGTCTAACACATATTGTGTTGTGTTTTTGTTTTGTCTTCGTCTTGTGTACCCAATGTTGCCAGTTTATCTGGATTGTTCACTTGTTATTGCTCCTTCGGTATTCTCTAGCGTCTAAACTAGTTATGTGGGCCCAAATCTCTCATCTTAAGGAAATGAAGCATCCAGCAAGTAGTTGACTATAAATGATCACCGAAAAATGTGTACATTTTGGATCGTCTTCATATCATAAAGTACTATTATTATTATTATCATTATTATCATTATTAATGCTATTATTATTGTTATTGTTATTATTATTATTATTATTATTATTATTATTATTGAAAACACTACACAAGCTCGCACACCAGTCATAGAAAAAGGCTGATTATCCGGATTAATTATCAGATAGCAAAATATGACATACTTTTGTACTAAGTAGTCGTACCTTGACATCGTGAACCTGTAAATCCATACAAACATGAACAGCTATAACTACTGCCAGATATAACACATGAACCGGCATTCATACATGGTGAATCTGAACATGGCGTTTCTGAAAATAGATAATAGATAATAACAGAAAAAATAGTTCAGTATAGCGCTGTTACATGTACACTGAAAACTTTTAGAAGCACAGTTGCTATCAATGAATCGGAGCGTTTGATACGCATTATTAAATAATTGGTTGATATGGAAACCATTTTAATTAGAACCGTTCCAGAAGCAAACCTATGCTAGACGTCAGAGCTAAATAAATTTACGGAAACGTTTTAGGAAAGGTTTAACATCCTCACTAAAAACAGTTAAAGACAAAACAAAATTATATTTTTATTAAGATTCGTTGGAATGTGGGTGTTCACACGAGACTAAGGCGCTTCGAAGACGTTTCAGCAGTGGAATCGTATAGAACGCGTATAATAATGATTTGATGAAGTGTTTCAGGTGTAGTGATTTCATCATCAAATATTGATCATCTTAAACACGTGAAAGATTATTATTACTTTTTGTAATGTCTCTAATATTAAATATTTCTACAAACCTTCACAATTTGTTCCTCTAAAGCCATCTTGACAGGAACAATCATAACTACTTCCAGAAATTGAACAGGTACCACTAAATAGACACGGTGAGATGGTGCATGGCGTCACTAAAATACATGTTTACAACAGGTCAAGGGTCTTGATTTATTTGGTCACTAAAGGTGAAAGGTCAAATATATATTAATAATCCACATCAGGGAATAGAAATGTCTAAAAATAAAACTTGTAATTTGTGCAAGATGTGGCAAAATCTTTTTCAGTCCATTCATAACTATATTGTTTAATTAATGACAAACCGATTTAGATTAATAATATTTTATCATAAAGGACAAAATCGTGATGTTTCTGTTCGATAAATATGCTCGATATCTTGTGTCCAAGTCAAATTTGACGCATGATTGACATATTATTTTAGTTCGAATAAACCGAATATACGAGTTATGAAGTTAAATTGAGTTAACAATTAAAATGAACGGATTGTATTCTTACTTCAAGTCTTACACAGTATGGCTTGCATTGTATCAGATGTCAATAAGTATGCCGCCTTATGTCTTCCTGTATGGACAGTGGTGTAACAGCAACTATTTAGAGAACACTTACATAATCAAGACATGTGCTTTGAAACTCCTTCTGTCCACAAACGCTTTATCGGAATGTCACAGGATTTTTATCATCCATGAAGCTGTAATAACCCTTTTGATTAATCATATTTATTGAATAATTTAAATGAATGGAAGTTTTGTACTCACTATGTAGTATTTTGTATGTAATTGCTCTTTTGGCCATTGTATTGTCCGTCTTTCTCTGATTGACGGCTTTTAAATACTAGTATCCCTTTTAGAATACTCAAACTGTTAGCTTACAACAGTTGATGATTCCTAAACTTTCTAATGACAAATCATATCGACAACACAGTGTTATGGATTTGTAGCATAAACAGAAATATACTATTTCATTATGAAACAACAACAATTGGGTTTTAGTTACCTTGACATTCTCGACCATTAAATCCACGAGGACAAACACAGAGGTAATGTCCACCAACAACAATACATTGACCACCATTCTGGCAGGGGCCGTTGCTACATGGTGTTACTGTGTAAAATATGTATGTAATAATAATTTATAAAATGAAAAACAAAAAATACTATATTTTCGAAACAATTTCAAATCCATTCGGAAAATTGCAGAAAAAGACGGAAAATCGACACCATTAATACTATTATTTGGTAGAGGCAGGCATTTCAATGAAAACAACAAGTGACATCGTTAAACTATGTCTATGGACCAAATCTCTGCTCTGAGTGAAATGATGCATTTAGCAAGTCGTTGACTAAGATGATCCGCCTAAACATGTGTAATTATTATTGGACAAATATGCAGTAACTTGCACAAAAATGTCATAGAAAAATGCTGATTATTTGGATTAGTTATCAGATAGTAACATATGACATAGAACTGTAATTATACCTTGACACCGTGAACCTGTAAATCCTAACAAACAGGAACAGCTATAACTACTGTCAGATATAAAACATGAACCGCCATTAAAACATGGTGAATCTGAACATGGCGTTTCTAAAAATAGATAATAGATAATAACAGAAAAATATTTCAGTATAGTGCTGTTACATGTACACTGAAAATTTTAAGAGCACAGTTGCTCTCCATCAATTGGAATGCTTTATATCTATGGATAAATGTTGGCTTAATTTTGGAAGGCATTTTATTTAAAACCGTTCCAGAAAGTAATCTATGTTCAGACGTCAAAAATAAACATTTTTAGGGAAACTTTTCAAAAAACGAATTAGCTCCACACGCAAAACAGTTAAAAACGAAAAAAATATTGTTTTTATACGATTCGTTGGAATTTTGGAGTTTACACGACACTGTAAGGCGGTTCGAAGACGTCTTAGCAGTTTTATCTTATCGAACACGTATGATAATGATTTGATAAAGTGTTTCAGGTGTAATGATTTCGTCACTTCTATTTTTATCAAATATTGACCACCTTTAACAAGTTGAAGATTACGGTTGCTTCTTGTTATGTCTCTAATATTAAATATTTCTACAAACCTTCACAATTTGTTCCTCTAAAGCCATCTTGACAGGAACAGTCATAGCTACTTCCGGAAATTGAACAGGTACCATTAAATAGGCACGGTGAGATAGTACATGGTGTCACTGAAATAAGAAGTGATTTCGTTATACCAGACGAAAATTTACTTGAAATTTTGCAAGTTGATGATGATATCGGTCACGAAAATATATTTTCTTATCTTATATTAGAAAAATAAAATATCCCTTTGCAAAGGAACAGTTGTGATAAAGGTAGAGTAAAAAAATATGGTATTCTTTTATTAGAATGTTGTAAAAGATGTGGTCTTTTTATTTGTATTGGTAGAATATTGACAGATAGAACTATTGGTCGTAATACATGTAAAGACTCTAGTTTAGTTGACTATTTAATTGTACATCCTAGCATGTTTGATTTCATTAGTTATTTTTAAGTTGAAGACTTTAACCCTATGTTTTCAGATATCCACTGTAGACTTAGTTTTACATTCTTATTTAATACACCTTGATAAGTGTAATAGTATTCACAACGACAATAACAAATTGAAAAATCAAGATACTTACATTAGAAGGGATTACCGTTAAACAGACGATTCTGTTCATATATTATTCAATGACGACACACTACAACACTTTGACGGTCAATTAAGTGATATTGATAAAAACACAATTACAACTGATCAATATTGATAAATTCTTTGAATATTTTAAGAATTTGAATTTTTGTGAAGAGGAAGAGAGTGATATCAATATTGACGAATTCTGTAATGACCCTGTGTATAACGAAATATTGAATGGGGTAATTACAGAAAAGGAGGTTTTAGATGCAATTAAAGGTTTGAAAAATAATAAAGCGGCGGGTAGTGACAAATTAATTAATGAATTTAAGAAAAATTCTCCACTGTTTTTAGTATATATTTATACTAAATTGTTCAATGTTGTTCTTGATACAGGTATTATACCAGAAACTTGGACAACGGGAATAAGTATACCAGTTTATAAAAACAAAGGATGTCAAACAGATCCAGACAATTCTAGAGCTATAACGTTAATTAGTTGCTTAGGTAAATTGTTTACATCCATTGTTAACACTAGACTCATTTATTTTGCAAATGAGGTCACACTTATATACGAAAATCAAGCGGACTTTCGAAAAGAATACCCTACAATAGACAATATTTTTGTACTACATGTCCTCATAGAGTTATATTTTTCTTTCGGAAAGCAACTATTTTGTACCTTCATAGACTTTCGGAAGGCTTTTGATACGGTCAGTAGATCTGGCCTGTGGAAAAAGCTTCAATTCAGTAATATTAAAGGAAAGTGTTTTAAAGTAATATTTAATAATGATTTGATTTTTTGATTTTTGGTGTTTAACGCCACTTTCAACAATATTTCAGCTATATCATGGCGACCAGTTTTAGTGGTGGAGGAAACCGGAGTACCCGGAGAGAACCACCGACCATGGGCAAGCAACTGGTAAACTTTATCACTTGCGGTTGCGAGTCGAGTGCACCCTTTTTTGTAATTTACAAAGCCGGGCGCGAACCCACGCCGTATTGGTGATAGGCTTGTATGAGTTGTTAGATCCAGCGACCTAACTCATTGAGCCACCCGGGCCCCAATATTTAATATGTACCAGGGTATTAAATCTTGTGTTAAGTATAAAGAGTGTCAGTCTGATTTTTCCCTTGTCTTACAGGTGTACATTTATCGCCTTTCTTATTCTCCGTTTTTCTAAATGATTTAGAAGACTACATTAAGACTTTAGATGGAGTTCCTTTGGAAAAGCTAAACGAATGGTTTTATAATGAACTGCATATATTGTTTGAATTATTTGTCATATTACAAGATAAACAGTTAGAAGTTGTAGAAACATTTTCATATCTAGGTATTATTTTTAAATATAATGGTACCTTTTATGCAAAAATGAAACTTGTAGATCAGGCTCAAAGGTCCTTACATTTTATTTATAAGACTATCAGGAATGAAAGCATACCTGTCGACTTACAATTAAAATTGTGTGATTCTATGATTGAACCAATACTTTTATATGGCTCTGAAGTTTGGTGATATGAGAATTTAAAAATATTGGAACAGATTCATCTTAAATTCTATAAACGAATTCTAAAAGTTAGAAATACTACTCCAAATTTTATTGTTTATGGGGAATTAGGTAGATTTCCTTTGGAAATTCGAGTATAACTTCGTATGATTTCATATTGGTGTAAACTTGTGAATAATAAAACAAAATTGAGTACAGGTTGATGTTATGTTTAAACAATCAGGGTCAGAATAATTTCAAGTCGATTAATTATGTTAAAATCTATATTAAATAGAGCTGGCTTAGGATATATTTTTATAAATCAGGTTGGATATTGTGATAAAACACATCTTAACCATATTTTAACCGATCTGTTTGTCAGTTCAAGGTATAATGATATTGAAAATTCATTTCGAGGACAATTTTATGGCTCTTTCAAAAAGGACTTTGAGTTAGAAAATTATTTAGTGAGATTAAACGGGAAAACTAGAATTTGGATTACAAAATTAAGGGCGTCAAATTTACGAATTCCAATAGAAACTGGGTGGTGGTTTAATATTCCTAAAGATGAGAGGGTTTGTACTTTGTGTGGACAATCAATTGGTGATGAGTTCCACTTGTTATTTGTTTGTTGTGATGAATATTTAGTAAACATGAGACGTATATATTTACCTAGGTGTTATGTTACTTATCCTAGTATTGTTAAAATGAATTGTCTCCTATCTCTTTGTAATGTAGAAGTTTATAAAAGGTTATCATTGTTCATAAAAAAAATTGTTGGTATGTTTTAATGTTTTGGATAATATTTGATCATTTCGCCATGTAATACTGTATATATGTTATGTCCTCATGTAACACATTTATGTGTATGAGTGTTATCAATAAAATCTTGTGAATCTTGTGAAATACATTTTTCCCAATGATAAATTTCGTGATGTAATTAGTTACTAAAAGTAAAATGCCAAATACTTTTGGCATAAATATATTAAAAAATCTCCAAGCATGTGATTAACATGTCTAAGTTATCTAAAAAAAATACATTTACGATTTGTTAGCTGTTGCAGTATCTTATTTAGTTCATTCACAAGAATATTGATTAATAAAAGAGAAAGAAATTTAGATTAGTAATATTTTATCATAAAGGACAAAATCGTGATGTTTCTTTCGATAAATATGTTGGATACATTGTGTCCAAGTCAAATTTGACGTATGACGTATTATTTCAGTTCGAATTAACCGAATATTCGAGTCATGGGGTTAAATTCAGTTAACAATTATAATGAACCAATCGTATTTGCACTTACAAAGTATGGCCTGCATTGTATCAGATTTCAATAAGTATGCAACCTTATGTCTTGTCTGGTGTACAATAGTGTAGCAAGACATGGGCGTTGAACCTCCTGCTGGCCACAAATGGTTTTACCGAATATCGAAAGATTTATTCTGCTCATGAAGCTGTAATAACCCTTTTATTTGATTTGAAGTTTGAAAATACCAAAGGGTATTAGTATGTTAAAAAATATAGTGATTTTCCGTAACGCTGACATTACAAAAGTTAGTATTATTCATAAAACAAGTACATTGGGTTTTAGTTACCTTGACATTCTGGACCATTAAATCCATGAGGACAAACACAAACGTAGTTTCCATCAATATCAACACATCGACCGTCATTCTGGCAGGGGGCGCTGCTACATGGTGTCACTGTATAAAATATGTAGAGAATAATATATTATAAAAAAAAACGAAAAATACTACATTGTCGAAACAATTTTAAAATCCAGTCGAAAAACAAAAAATACTACATTGTCAACACAATTTTAAAACCAATCAAAAACAAAAAAATACTACACTGTCGGCACAATTTTAAAATCCAATCGAAAAAAAAATAATACATTGTCAGAACAATTTTAGAATCCAATCGAAAAGCAAAAAATACTACACTGTCAACACAATTTCAAAATCCAATCGAAAAACAAAGAATACTACACTGTCCACACAATTTAAAAATCCAATCGAAAAAAATAGTACACTTTCGGCACAATTTTAAAATTCAATCGAAAAAAAACACTACACTGTCGGCACAATTTTAAAATCCAACCGAAAAAAAACTAACCTGTCGGCAGAATTTTAGAGTTTGAAGATACCAACGGGGTAATCAGAATCCGTAAACCGAAGAAGTACAGACAATACAATGGTCAAAAGAAAAAAGACAACAATCTACAAAACATAAATGTAAAGATCGAGTAACACGAACCCCACTAAAAACTGGAGGTGCACTCAAGTGCTCCAGAAGTGTAAATAGTTCCTGCTCCACTAGTGACACCCCTCGTGTTAATCTAGTTACAAACCCGCTGATAAGTCATGAATGAGGAAAGGACCGGGAACGCGCTTACGACAAATGGAACATATCCATGGTCATTTGTGACACAGATATTCCATAGCCGTCAACCAAGTCATGAAGCAACTGTGAAACTTTTGAAGTGATGATTTCAACGTAAACAAGAGAAACACTTGGCTTAGTAGCTTCCTTATTAGCAGCAACCCTGTATCACGGAAATCCTGATAGGAACCACAACCTCTGGAATATCGTATCAAATGAGAGATATTTACTCCTTATGCAGGTGTTGCTGGAATGTTCATACACATAGAAACTTAATAAATGTGTTATTACGATTCGTTGGAATTTGGAGTCACACGACACTGTATGATGATTCGAAGACGTTTCAGCAGTTTAATCGTATGGCACATGTATGGATAATGGCTTCGATAAAGCGTTTTAAGCAAATGCTTTCCTCACTTCTACTTCTACCAAATAATGACCGCCTTTAACGAGTTAAAGTTTAAGATTGCTTTTTGCAATGTCTTTAATACTAAATGTTTCTACAAACCTTCACAATGTGTTCCTCTGAAACCATTTAGACAGGAACAATCATAACTACTTCCAGAAATTGAACAGGTACCATTAAATAGGCATGGTGAGATGGTACATGGAGTCACTGAAATACATATCAAAACAATCGACAAGAGTGATTAAAAATGTCAAATTCATTAAAAAAAAGTTCTCATTTGTGCAAGCAAGTTTGCAGATACTAAAGACGTATTAGCAAGTAAAACAATATAGCCATTTTCCGTAAAGCTGACATAACCAAAGTTAGTATTTCATCATAAAACAACTACATTGGGTTTTAGTTACCTTGACATTCGGGACCATTAAATCCATAAGGACAAACACAGACGTAATTTCCATCAACATCAAAACATCGACCGTCATTCTGGCAGGGAGCGCTGCTACATGGTGTCACTGTATAAAATATGCATAGAATAATATATAATAAAATGAAAAACAAAAAATACTACACTGTCAGCACAATTTTAAAATCCAATCGAAAAACAAAA
>MJUT01009450.1:771430-784327 GCA_002080005.1 Gigantidas platifrons
TAAAAAAAATTACGGAAGCGTTTTAGGAAACGTGTAACGTCCTCACGGAAAACAGTTAAAAACGAAAGAAATTATATTTTTTATTAAGATTCGTTGGAATTTGGAGTTCAAGCGAGACTAAAGCAGTAGAATCGTATGAAACGCGTATGATAATGATTTGATAAAGTGTTTCAGGTGTAATGATTTCATCATCAAATATTGATCACCTTTAACACGTTAAATATTATTATTACTTTTTGTAATGTGTATGATCTTAGATCTGTTTACAAACCTTCACAATGTGTTCCTCTAAAGCCATCTTGACAGGAACAATCATAACTACTTCCGGAAATTAAACAAGTACCATTAAATAGGCACGGTGAGATGGTGCATGGCGTCACTGAAATACATGTTTACAACAGGTCAAATGTCTTGATTTAATTGGTCACTAAAGGTGAAAGGTCAAATATGTATTAACAATCCACACCGGTGAATAAAAATTTCTAAAAAATATAATTTGTTATTTGTGGAAGCTGTGGCAAAATCTTTTTCAGTCCATTCATAATTATATTGTTTAATAAAAGACAAACAAATTTAGATAAATAATATTTTATCATAAAGGACAAAATCGTGATGTTTAAGTTCAATAAATATGTTGGATACCTTGTGTCCAAGTTAAATTTGACGCATGATCGACGTATTATTTTAGCTCGAATTAACCGAATAGGCGAGTTATCAGGTTAAATTGAGTTAACAGTTTCAATGAATGGGTCGTATTCTTACTTCAAATCTTACACAGTATGGCTTGCATCGTATCAGATTTCAATAAGTATGCCGTCTTATGTCTTCCTGTATGGACAGTGGTGTAACTGCAACTATTTAGAGAACACTTACATAATCAAGACATGTGCTTTGAAACTCCTTCTGTCCACAAACGCTTTATCGGAATGCCACAGGATTTTTATCATCCATGAAGCTGTAATAACCCTTTTGCTTAATTATATTTATTGAATAATTTAAATGAATGGAAGTTTCGTACTCACTATGTAGTATTTTGTTTGTAATTGTTCTTTTGGCCATTGTATTGTTCGTCTTTCTCTGATTGACGGATTTTAAATATCCCTTATAGTACATTCAAACTGCCAGCTTACAACAGTTGATCATTCCTAAACTTTCTAATGACAAATCATATCGACAACACAGTGTTATTGATTTGTAGCATACACAGAAGTGTACTACTTCATCATGAAATAACCACATTTGGGCTTTAGTTACCTTGACATTCTCGACCATTAAATCCACGAGGACAAACACAGAGGTAATGTCCACCAACAACAATACATTGACCACCATTCTGGCAGGGGCCGCTGCTGCATGGTGTCACTGTGTAAAATATGTATGTAATAATAATTTATAAAATGAAAAACAAAAAATAGTATATTTTCGGAACAATTTAAAATCCATTCTGAAAATTCCAGAAAAAGAAGGAAAATAGACACCGCTAATACTATTATTTGGTACAGGCACTTCAATGAAAAAAATAAGTGGCTAAACTATGTCTATGGACCCAAATCTCTGCTCTCAATAAAATGATGCATTCAGCAAGTCGTTCACTAAAATGATCCGCCGAAAAACGTGTACATTTTGGATCGTGTTCATACCATATAGTACTATTATTATTGTATGTATAATTATTATTGGAAATATATGGACAAACTCGCGCAAAAAAGTCATAGCAAAATGCTGATTATTTGGATTAGTTATCAGATAGTAACATATGTCATAGAGGTATAATCATACCTTGACATCGTGAACCTGTAAATCCCAGCAAACAGGAACAGCTATAACTACTATCAGATATAATACATGAACCGCCATTAAAACATGGTGCATCTGAACATGGCGTTTCTGGAAATAGATAATAGATTATAGCAGAAAATTATTTCGGTATACCGCTGTTACATGTACACTGAAAACTTTTAAAAGCACAGTTGCTCTCCATCAATTGGATATAAATATTAATAAATGTTGGGTTAATTTTGGAAGGCATTTTATTTAGAACTGTTTGAGAAAGAAATCTATGTTCAGACGTCAAAACAAAACCTTTTTAAGGAAAGGCTTCTAAAAACGTATTACCTCCACGCGCAAAACAGTTAAAACGAAACAAAACTGTTTTTATACGATTCGTTGCAATTTTGGAGTTTACATGACACTGTTTGGCGCTTCGAAGACGCTTCAGCAGTTTAATCGTATCGAACACGAATGATAATGATTTGATAAAGTCTTTCATTTCTATTTTTATCAAATATAGACAACCTTTAACAAGTTGAAGATTACGGTTGCTTCTTGTAATGTCTCTAATATTAAATATTTCTACAAACATTCACAATGTCTTCCTCTAAAGCCATCTAGACAGAGATAAGATTACAATGACCTCTTGCAATGTCTCTAATATTAAATGTTTCTACAAACCTTCACAATGTGTTCCTCTAAAGCCATCTAGACAGAGATAAGATTACAATGACCTCTTGTAATGTCTCTAATATTAAATGTTTCTACAAACCTTCACAATGTGTTCCTCTAAAGCCATCTAGACAGAGATAAGATTAGCATGACCTCTTGTAAATGTCTCTAATATTAAATGTTTCCACAAACCTTCATAATGTGTTCCTCTAAAGCCATCTAGTCAGAGATAAGATTATCCTGGTTTCTTGTAATGACTCTAATATTAAATATTTCTACAAACCTTCACAATATGTTCCTCTAAAGCCATGTAGACAGAGATAAGATTACCATGGCCTCTTGTAATGTCTCTAATATTAAATATGTCTACAAACCTTCACAATGTGTTCCTCTAAAGCCATCTAGATAGAGATAAGATTACCATGACCTCTTGTAATGTCTGTAATATTAAATGTTTCAAGAAACCTTCACAATGTGTTCCTCTCAAGCCATCTAGTCAGAGATAAGATTACTGTGGCCTCTTGTAATGTCTCTTATATTAAATGTTTCTACAAACCTTCACAATGTGTTCCTCTAAAGCCATCTATTCAGAGATAAGATTACCATGGCCTTTTGTAATGTCTCTAATATTAAATATTTCTACAAACCTTCACAATGTGTTCCTCTAAAGTCATCAAGTCAGAGAAAAGATTACCATGGCCTCTTGTAATGTCTCTAATATTAAATGTTTCTACAAACCTTCACAATGTGTTCCTCTCAAATCATCTAGACAGAGATAAGATTATCATGGCCTCTTGTAATGTCTCTAATATTAAATGTTTCTACAAACCTTCACAATGTGTTCCTCTAACGCCATCTAGACAGAGATAAGATTATCATGGCCTCTTGTAATACCTCTAATATTAAATGTTTCTACAAACCTTCACAATGTAAAGCCATCTAGTCAGATATAAGATTATCATGGCCTCTTGTAATGTCTCTAATATTAAATGTTTCCACAAACCTTCACAATTTGTTCCACTAAAGCCAGCTTGACAGGAACAATCATAGCTACTTCCGGAATTGGAACAGGTACCATTAAATAGGCACGGTGAGATAGTACATGGTGTCACTGAAATACAATTGGCATAAATATATTAAAAAATCTCCAAACATGTGATTAACATGTCTAATTTATCAATATAAATAATATTTATTATTTGTTAGCTGTTGCAATATCTTATTTAGTTCATTCACAAGAATATTGATTAATAAAAGACAAACAAATTTATATTAATAATATTTTATCATAAAGGACAAAATCGTGATGTCTTTTTCGATAAATATGTTGGATATGTTGTGTCCAAGTCAAATTTGACGAACCGAGCATACGAGTTATGGGGTTAAATTCAGTTAATAATTAAAATAAATGATCGTATTCGTACTTCAAGTCTTACAAAGTATGGCTTGCATTGTATGAGATTTCAATAAGTATGTCACCTTATGTCTTACCTGATGTACAATGATGTAGCAAGACATGGGCGTTTAAACTCCTGCTGGCCACAAGTAGCTTTACCGAATATCGAAAGATTTATTCTGCCGATGAAGCTGTAATAACCTTTTTATTTGATTTGAAGTTTGAAATTGCAAGGATATTAGCATGATAAAAAATATAGTGATTTTCCATAAAGGTGATATTACCAAAGTTAATATTCCATCATAAAACAACTACATTGGGTTTTAGCTACCTTGACATTCTGGACCATTAAGTCCATGAGGACAAACACAGACGTAATTTCCATCAACATCAACACATCGACCGTTATTCTGGCAGGGGGCGCTGCTACATGGTGTCACTGTATAAAATATGCATAGAATAATATATAATAAAATGAAAAATAAAAAAATACTACACTGTTAGCACAATTTTAAAATCCAATCGAAAAACAAAAAAATACTACACTGTCAGCACAATTTTAAAATCCAATCGAAAAACAAAAAATACTACACTGTCAGCACAATTTTAAAATTCAATTGAAAAATCGCAGAAAAAAAAGAGAAAACTCGACACCGCTAATACGAATATATATCACCGAGCATTTCAATGTTTGGTACGGGTACTTCAATACAAAGAGCAAGTGACAGGGTTAAGCTAGATCCGTTGGCCCAAATATCTACCCTGAGTGTAATAGTGCATCCAGCAAGTAGTTGACTAAAACATGATCACCGAAAAATGTGTAAGTTTTCAATCGTGTTCATACCAGACCATATAGTATTATGATCATTATTATTATCATTATTATTATTACATATATTATTGTTTAATTATTATTATTGGCAAAATACACACATGCTCGCACACAAAAGTCACAATAAAAGATATTAATTATCAGAGAGCAAAATATGACATACTGTTGTACTAATTAGTCATACCTTCACATCGTGAACCTGTAAATCCAATCAAACAGGAACAAATATAACTACTGTCAGATATAAAACATGAACCGCCATTAAAACATGGCAAATTTGAGCATGGTGTTTCTGAAAATAAATAATAGATGAGAACAAAACAATATTTCAGTATAGCGTTGTTACATCTACGATAAACCTTTTAAAAGCACAGTTTGTATCAATTAATTTTTTTCACGCCTCACTAAATGCTGTGTTGATATGGAAACCATTTTTTAGGAAACAAATCTATATGCAGACGTCAAAGCTAAACTTTTTACGGAATCCTTTTGAAAAATGTATTACGTCCACATGGAAAAAAGTTATAAAAAGAGTTTGAATATACCAACGGGGTAATCAGAATCCGTAAAACGAAGAAGAACAGACAACGCCATGGCCGAACGAAAAAGGACAACGATCTACAAAACATAAAAGTAAAAGATCGAGTAACACGAACCCACTTAAAACTGGAGGCGCACTCAAGTGCTCCAGAAGTGTAAGTAGTTCCTGCTTCACTAGTGACACCCGTCATGTTAATCTAGTTACAAACACGCTGATAAGTCATGAATGAGGAAAGGACCGGGAAGTGTTTACGACAAATGGAACATATCCGTGGTCATTTGTGACACAGATATTCCATAGTGGTCAACCAAGTCAAAATCTTTTTCTGTCGGAGTTATGAATTGATTTGTGCATGAAAAGGATGATTATATATTTCGTTATGAAAGCTATTATTTGTTTTCTTATATCATTGACATTTCGGTGGACTTTGAACCACATTTTTACAAATAATCATGTCAAAAGTTAACGCTATGAACTTTCATTATTTATTTTACAAAACATGTACATAAACACATACGAGCAACACGACCTACAGGGGTTTGTTACGATTTTTTTTATCTCTCGACTACTCTCATGTGTCTCATGTGTACAAAAATGCATTTTCTAGAGTAGTCAAGGGATAAACATATCGTAACAAGCCCCTGTGCACGACCCCCGTATGAAAAGGATACTTTTGTTTAAATGACAGACGTTTGACTGATCACAGTCACTTGAAGTTTCAGAAACTGAGGGGCCCGGGTGGGTGGCTCAATGAGTTAGGTCGCTGTAAGACGATTCGAAGACGTTTCAGCAGTTTAATCGTATCCAACACGTATGGATAATGGCTTTGATAAAGCATTTTAAGCGAATGCTTTCCTCACTTCTACTTCTACCAAATATTGATCGCCATTAACGAGTTGAAGTTTGATTGTTTTTTGTAATATCTTTAATATCAAATGTTTCTACAAACCTTCACAATGTGTTCCTCTGAAACCATCTAGACAGGAACAATCATAACTACTTCCGGAAATTGAACAGGTTCCATTAAATAGACACGGTGAGATGGTACATGGCGTCACTGAAATACATATCAAAACAATCGACAAGAGTGATCAAAAATGTCCAATTCATTAAAAAAAAAGTTATCATTTGTGGAAGCAAGTTTGCAGATACTAAAGAGGCATTAGCAAGTAAAACAATATAGCTATTTTCCGTAATGCAGACATTACCAAAGTTAGTATTCCATTATACAACACCAAATTGGGTTTTAGTTACCTTGACATTCTGGACCATTAAATCCATGAGGACAAACACAGACGTAATTTTCATCAGCATCAACACATCGACCGTCATTCTGGCAGGGGGCGCTACTACATGGTGTCTCTGTACAAAATATGTATTGAATAATAACTAATAAAATGAAAAACAAAAAATACTACACTGTCAACACAATTTCAAAATCCAATCGAAATACAAAAATTACTACACTGTCAGCACAATTTTAAAATCCAATCGAAAAACAAAAAATACTACTTTTTAAGCACATTTTTAAAACCCAATCGAAAAACAAAATATACTACACTGTCAGTACAATTTTAAAATCCAATCGAAAAACAAAAAATACTACACTGCCAGCATATTCTAAAATCCAATCGAAAAACAAAAAAATACTACACTGTCAGCACAATTTAAAATTCAATCGAAAAACAAAGAATACTACACTGTCAGAACAATTTTAAAATCAAATCGAAAAACAGGAAATACTACGCTGTCAGAACAATTTAAAAAATTCCAATCGAAAAACAAAAAATACTACACTGTCAGCACATTTAAAAAAAATCCTATCGGAAAAAAAAATACACTGTCAGAACAATTTTAAAATCCAATCGAAATATCGCAAAAAAAGACGGAAAATCGACACCGCTAATATTATTATATATTTCCTAGCTTGGTACAGACACATAAAAAATAGTGGTATACAAACGTTGTTCGGTTCGTCTTTACCGCCAGTTGTTTGTGGGAGGGTCCTGTTATATTTACTTTAATTTTGTTTGTTTGCGTACAGCGGTGTCTAACACATATTGTGTTTTGTTTTTGTTTTGTCTTCCTCTTGTGTACCCAATGTTGCCAGTTTCTCTGGATTGTTCATTTGTTATTGCCCCTTCGATCTTCTCTAACGTTTAAACTATTTCTATGTGCAAAAATCTCTCCTCTTAAGGAAATGAAGCATCCAGCAAGTAGTTGACTAAACATGATCACCGAAAAATGTGTACATTTTGGATCGTGTTCATACCATATAGTACTATTATTATTATTATTATTATTATTATTATTATTATTTTTATTTTTATAATTATTATTATTATTATTATTATTGAAAAAAACTACACAAGATCGCACACAAGTAACAGATTAATGATCGGATTGTATAATATGACATAGAGCTGTACTAAGTAGTCGTACCTTCACATCGGGAACCTGTAAATCCTAACAAACATGAACAGCTATAACTACTGCCAGATATAAAACATGAACCGCCATTTACACATGGTGAATCTGAACATGGCGTTTCTGAAAATGGATAATTGATGATAACAGTTGCTTTCAATGAATCGGAGCGTTTAATACGCCTTAATAAATGATTGGTTGATATGGAAACCATTTTATTTAGAACCATTCCAGAAACAAATCTATGTTAGATGTCAAAACTAAAGCTTTTTATGGAAGCGTTTTAAGAAACGTGTGACGTCCTTACGGACAACAGCTATGAACGAAAGCAAATTATATTTTTATTACGATTCGTTGTAATTTGGAGTTCACACGACACTGTAATGCGCTTTGATTACGTGTCAGCAGTTGATTCGCATCGAACACGTATGATATTGATTTGATGAAGTCTTTGAGGTGTAATGATTTCATCACTTCGACTTTAACCAAATATTGACCGCCATTAACGAGTTGAAGATTATCATTGCTTTTTGTAGTGTCTCTAATATTAAGTGTTTCTACAAACCTTCACAATGTGTTCCTCTAAAGCCATCTTGACAGAGATAAGATTATCATGGCCTCTTGTAATGTCTCTAATATTAAATGTTTTTACAAACCTTCACAATGTGTTCCTCTAACGCCATCTAGTCAGAGATAAGATTACCATGACCTCTTGTAATGTCTGTAATATTAAATGTTTCAGCAAACCTTCACAATGTGTTCCTCTAAAGCCATCTAGTCAGAAATAAGATTACTGTGGCCTCTTGTAATGTCTCTTATATTAAATGTTTCTACAAACCTTCATAATGTGTTCCTCTAAAGCCATCTAGACAGAGATAAGATTATCATGGCCTCTTGTAATGTATCTAATATTAAATATTTCTACAAACCTTCACAATGTGTTCCTCTAAAGCCATCTAGACAGAGATACGATTACTGTGGCCTCTTGTAATGTCTCTAATATTAAATGTCTCTGCAAACCTTCACAATGTGTTCCTCTAAACCATCTATTCAGAGATAAGATTATCATGGCCTCTTGTAATGTCTCTAATATTAAATGTCTCTACAAACCTTCACAATGTGTTCCTGTAAAGCCATCTAGACAGAGATAAGATTATCATGGCCTCTTGTAATATCTCTAATATTAAATGTTTCTACAAGCCTTCACTATGTGTTCCTATAAAGCCATCTAGTCAGAGATAAGATTATCATAACCTCTTGTAATGTCTCTAATATTAAATGTTTCTACAAACCTTTACAATGTGTTCCTCTAAAGCCATCTAGACAGAGATAAGATTATCACCGCCTCTTGTAATGTCTCTAATAGTAAATGTTTCTCCAAACCTTCACAATGTGTTCCTCTAAAGCCATCTAGTCAGAGATTAGATTATTATGGCCTCTTGTAATGTCTCTAATATTTATTGTTCCTACAAACCTTCACAATCCGCTCCACCGAAACCATCTTGACAGGAACAATCATAACTACTTCCAGAAATTAAACAGGTACCATTAAATAGACACGGTGAGAGGGTACATGGCGTCACTGAAATACATGTTCTCCAATAATAAATTTCGTGATTTGATTAGTCACAAAAGATAAAAGGTCAAATATATATTAACAATGCATGACAGTGATTAAAAACGTGTAACTACAAATAAAACATATAATTTGTGTTAGCTGTTACAATGTAAGTATTCAGTTCATTCACAAGTATATTGTTATATAAAAGACAAAATTGTATAGGTAAATAATCATGTATCATAAAGGTCAAAATTATAGTCTTATGTTGGCAAATATAGTATATACGTCGTGTCAAACTCGAAATAAAGTTCTGACATATTATTTCAGTTAGAATTAACCGGGTATACGAGTTCTTATGTAACATTTAGTTAACAATCATTCTTACTTCTACTCAGACAAAATACGACATATCTGAGATCAGTAAGTATGATATATCTTTCAGTATGTGTAATGGAGTAGCAGTAACTATCTAGAAAATATTTACACACTCAAAACTATTGCTTTAAGACTACAATAAGTCGCGCACAGCTATATTGAAAATCACAATATTTTCTTTCTCCATTAAGTTGTATTTACTTCTTAGATCACTAGACTCAAAGGATCAAGCGAGGTATTGACATTACTTTGCGTCCTCTAATATTGTCAGTGGCGTCACATCATCGGTCGTCTATAAACTATTAGCATTTCAGTAATTTCTCACAAACCACTTGATTGGATATCCAAGATTTCCGCCACCATAAGACACAGTTTTAAGATAAGACCTTATGGTGAACTGAAAAAATAGTTTTTCAAAGATACTAGCAATAGATTGAATAGCAAAAGTACATAAATAGTCATTTGATTGTCACTTTCCTCTTTTGCGTGGACTGGAAACCCAAATTGGCTGATTACATATCATAGTGTTTAACTATGAGAATATGAATAATACGTTTATTGTTCTCTCTCTAAAAAATCTCAAGATTGCTTGAATACAAAGCGTACACGGATAAACAGGTGAGCCTCTGGTTCATTTTATTGTGTTTATTGGCGAATTTGTATTACTCTATATATTGTTCTGACTTTTGTCTGTCGCCCCTGAACATCATAACGACGAATTACAATGAGTTCGATTTGTAGCATAAACAGAAAGGTACTACTTGTTCATAAAACAACTACATTTGGGTTTTAGTTACCTTGACATTCGGCACCATTAAATCCATGAGGACAAACACAGACGTGATTTCCACCAACAACAACACATCGACCGTCATTCTGGCAGGGGGCGCTGCTACATGGCGTCACTGTATAAAATATGTACATAATAATGGCTATTAAAATGAAAAACAGAAATAACTACACTATCGGAACAATTTCAAAATCTAATCGAAAAACAAAAAAATACTACAGTCAGCACAATTTTAAAAACAATCGAAAAATCGCAGAAAAAAGAGGAAAACTCAAAACCGCTATTACTAATATATATGATCGATCATTTCAATGTTTGGTGCAGGCACTTTAACAAAGACAAGTGGCAGGTTAAACTTGATCTATGTGCCCAAATCTCTGCTCTTAGTGAAATGATGCATTCAGCAAGTAACTGACAAAAAACGATCACCGAAAAATGTGTACATTTTGGATCGTTTTCATACCATATAGTACTATTATTTTTATCATTTTAATTATTTTAATGTTATTATTATTTTTTATTAATATTATTATTATCAATATTATTATTATTATTATTATTATTATTATTATTATTATTATTATTGAAAATATACACAAGTTCGCACCCAAGTCATAGAACAAGATTGATTATCTGGATTAATTATCAGATAGTAAAATATGACATACTTTTGTACTAAGTAATCGTACCTTGACATCGTGAACCTGTAAATCCATACAGACAGGAACAGATATAACTACTGTCAGATATAAAACATGAACCGCCATTAAAACATGGTGAGTCTGAACATGGCGTTTCTGGAAGTAGATAGTAGATCCTAACAGACAAATATTTCATTATAGCGCTGCTACATCTACACTAAATACTTTTAAAGGCACAGGTGGTATCACTGATTTTTTATACGCCTTAATAAATGATGGGTTAATGTGGAAGCCATTTTATTTTAGAACCGTTCCAGAAAGAGATATATGTGCAGATGTCAGAACTAAAACCTCATAAGGAAACGCTTTGGAAAAAACGTATTTTACATCTATACCCAAAACAGTTCAAAACGAAACAAGACATGCAGTTATTCGTTGGAATTTGTTTCAGCAGTTAAACCGTATCGAACACGTATGGTAATAATTTGATAAAATGTTTCAGGTGTAATGATGTCATCACTTCTACTTTTCCCAAATATTGACCGCCATTAACGAGTTGAAGATTATCATTGCTTTTTGTAATGTCTCTAATATTTAATGTTTCTACAAACCTTCACAATTTGTTCCTTTCAAGCCATCTAGACAGGAACAATCATAACTACCATTAAATAGGGATGATGAGATGGTACATGGCGTCACTGAAATACATTTGGACCAAAGGTTAAATGTTGTGATTTAATTAGTCACTAATTACAATAGGCCAATTAGATGAATATGTAATACACATTGTGTCAAATTGATGAATTAACAGATTATTTCAGTTGAAATTAACCCAATACACGAGTTATAAGGGAAAATTTTAACAATTATAGTTGGATTATACAACTACCTGTGCAATCAGTGCCTATGTGCAGTAAAGTTGTGTGTTCGAAGCCCGTTCAGGGGAGGTGTACTCGATAAAATATTATGTGATAAAGTTGTTAGTGACTTGCAACAGGTCGGTGGTTTTCTTCGGGTACTTCGATTTCCTCCACCAATAAAACTAACAGATCAATAAGTATGCTTCATACTTGCAGTAACTATCTAGAATCATTTACATAACCATGGCATTTTCTTTGAGATTCCAGTAAACCACATGCAGCTTAATAGATCGCAAGATTTGTTCTATGTATTAAGTTGTAATATCCTTTTTGCTTTATTGAATTTATTGACGAATTTAAAGGAATTGTTCTCACTTTTCAGAACTGCCGAGTTTACATTAAAATTCTAACGACGAATCATATCGACAACACAGTGAATTTGATTTGTAACATAAACATTATAAAACAACTACATTGGGTTTTAGCTACCTTGACATTCTGGACCATTGAATCCCTGAGGACAAACACAGACGTAATTTCCATCAACAACAACACATCGACCGTCATTCTGGCAGGGGGCGCTACTACATGGTGTCACTGTGTAAAATATGTAGAGAATTATTAAACGTTGAAAAAACTTTTGAGAAGATATCAACACCCTGCTAAGAAAAATAAATTGTGTACAGATGAAGAAAGATGGTATTGTCAATTATTTTCTAGTTCAAAGTTGACTATTGTTTCACTGTTATGACTTACGATAGCCTTGTATACTATCTTTTGTTTGTATCATGGTTCAGGCCATTGGTTCTCGTTGATACTGATAGACTATTGTTGCACTATTATGACTTTCGATAGACTTGTGTACTATCTTTTGTTTGTATCATGGTTCAGGCCATTGGTTCTCGTTGATACTGATAGACTATTGTTGC
This sequence comes from Gigantidas platifrons, assembly GCA_002080005.1. Classification (NCBI taxonomy): domain Eukaryota; kingdom Metazoa; phylum Mollusca; class Bivalvia; order Mytilida; family Modiolidae; genus Gigantidas; species Gigantidas platifrons. Next base: position 784,225 of record MJUT01009450.1, read on the forward strand.
ACTATTATGACTTTCGATAGCCTTGTGTACTATATTTTGTTTGTATCATGGTTCAGGCCATTGGTTCTCTTGATACTGATAAACTATTGTTTCACTGTTATGA
>MJUT01009450.1:792580-803288 GCA_002080005.1 Gigantidas platifrons
AGATAATAAACCCAAGGAAAGTTTAGCTCACTGGTTAGTATAGAATATTCTAAAAAGAATAACATAAATAATGGTAGGGAAAATGAACCCAAAACATAACACATATTACATATAGCATACACGTATTACCAATAACTTACCGTGTACTGCACATAAAACATACAAGTATTACCAATAACTTACAATTTACTACACATAAAACATACACCTATTACCACTAAATTACCATGTAGTACACATAAAACATACATGTATTACCACTAACTTACCACGTACTACACAAAAAACATACACGTATTACCACTAACTTACCACGTACTACACGTAAAATATACACGTATTACCATTAACTTACACGTAATACACATAAAACAAACATGTATTACCACTAACTTACCACGTACTACACAAAAACATACACATATTACCAATAACTTACCACGTATTACACATAGAACATACACGTATTAACACTAACCTACCACGTGCTACACATAACATATATGTATTACCAATAACTTATCACGTTCTACACATAACATACAAGTATTACAATAGCGTACCATATGTACTACACATAAAACGTACACGTAATACCAATAACGTACCATATACCACATAAAACATACACATATTACCAATAACTTACCACGTACTACACATAAGATATATGTATTACCAATAACTTACCACGTGCTACACATAGCATACATGTACTACCAATAACGTACCATGTACTACACATAAAACATACACGTATTACCAATAACGTACCACGTACTACACATAAATCATACATATATTACCAATAACGTACGACATACTACACAAAAACATACACGTATTGCAAATAACTTACCACGTACTACACATAAAACATACATGTATTACCAATAACTTACCATGTACTACAAAAAAGACATACACGTATTACCAATAGCTTATCACGTACTACACATAAAACATACATGCATTACCTATAACTTACCAGGTACTTCCCTTTGGAAGATTGCTCTGTGTTCGGTAATTTTGTTATTACCTTTATCTACACATAAAAAGTACATGTATTACCAATAAATATACATATTTGACTCGTTCCTTACCACCAGTTATGAAAAGTAGGTTATATGTATATACCTGGAGTTCTCCCGGTTTAACAGCCCTTAAATATACAATCAAACCTGTATTAAGAGGTCACATTTTTGACAGAGAAAAAGTGATCTTATAAGACTAGTGACCTCTTAAATGAGATTTGATTCATATGAAATGTGACCTTTAAATACAGATGACTGTATAATAGAAGTTTGGCTGTACCTTTGTTTACTTCAATTGTCATGGCTACAATTAGCTGAATTTTTCAAGTGTACTATAAATTAAATAGATAGCACATACCACAAAATAATATTAGATATCTTCTAATTTATATACCATTTCTCTGCAAATTTGTTATATGCAAAATATAATGAATAAGTTATAGGTCACTGAGAAGGAAACCGTTGTAGCAAGAGTAACATGACGGGCGACACATGTGAAGCAGAAACCACTCTTCCGCCCTACGTATTTTATTGTGTTCTTGTTGCTGAATTTTCAGTTTTCTGTGTAGTGTTTTGTTGACCATTTTTTGTTGTTAGTTGGTTTCGTGTTGTGGGATCCTTAGTTTTCTGTGTAGTATTTTGTGGATCATTGTTTGTTGTTATTTGGGTTCGTGTTGTGGGATCCTTAGTTTTCTGTGTAGTATTTTGTGGATCATTGTTTGTTGTTATTTGGGTTCGCGTTGTGAGATGCATAGCTCTCTGTGTTGTATTTTAAGGATCATTGTTTGTTGTTAGTTGGGTTCGTGTTGTGGGATCCTTAGTTTTCTGTGTAGTGTTTTGTAGATCATTGTTTGTTGTTAGTTGGGTTCGTGTTGTGGGATCCTTAGTTTTCTGTGTAGTGTTTTGTAGATCATTGTTTGTTGTTAGTGGGGTTCGTGTTGTGGGATTCTTAGCTTTCTGTGTAGTGTTCATTGTTTGTTGTTAGTTGGGTTCGTGTTGTGCCATCCTTAGTTTTCTGTGTAGTGCTTTGTAGATCATTGTTTGTTGTTAGTGGGGTTCATGTTGTGGGATCCTTAGTTTTCTGTGTAGTGTTTTGTAGATCATTGTTTGTTGGTAGTGGGGTTCGTGTTGTGCCATCCTTAGTTTTCTGTGTAGTGTTTTGCAGATCATTGTTTGTTGTTAGTGGGGTTCGTGTTGTGGGATCCTTAGTTTTCTGTGTAGTGTTCATTGTTTGTTGTTAGTTGGGTTCGTGTTGTGCCATCCTTAATTTTCTGTGTAGTGCTTTGTAGATCATTTTTTGTTGTTAGTGGGGTTCATGTTGTGGGATCCTTTGTTTTCTGTGTAGTGTTTTGTAGATCATTGTTTGTTGCTAGTGGGGTTCGTGTTGTGCCATCCTTAGTTTTCTGTGTAGTGTTTTGTAGATCATTGTTTGTTGTTAGTGGGGTTCGTGTTGTGGGAACCTTAGTTTTCTGTGTAGTGCTGTGTGTATCATTGTTTGTTGTTAGTTGGGTTCGTGTTGTGGGATCCTTAGTTTTGTGTGTAGTATTTTGTGGATCATTGTTTGTTGTTATTTGGGTTCGTGTTGTGAGATGCATAGCTCTCTGTGTTGTATTTTAAGGATCATTGTTTGTTGTTAGTTGGGTTCGTGTTGTGGGATCCTTAGTTTTCTGTGTAGTGCTGTGTGTATCATTGTTTGTTGTTATTTGAGTTCGTGTTGTGGGATCCTTAGTGTTCTGTGTAGTGTTTTATAGATCATTGTTTGTTGTTAGTGGGGTTCGTGTTGTGGGATCCTTAGTTTTCTGTGTAGTGTTCATTGTTTGTTTTTAGTTGGGTTCGTGTTGTGCCATCCTTAGTTTTCTGTGTAGTGCTTTGTGGACCACTGTTTGTTGTTAGTTGGGTTCGTGTTGTGGGATCCTTAGTTTTCTGTGTAGTGCTTTGTGGATCATTGTTTGTTGTTAGTTGGGTTCGTGTTGTGGGATCCTTAGTTTTCTGTGTAGTGTTTTGTAGATCATTGTTTGTTGTTAGTTGGGTTCGTGTTGTGCCATCCTTAGTTTTCTGTGTAGTGCTTTGTGGATCAAGATGGTATTAGTCACAATTATATGGATGATAAACCCAACTGTAGACTAACAGAAAACATAATTAGAAACATCGTCAAAACGAAATATAACTCTGTAGAATAAAATCTTACCTTTATCATCGTCATAAAGAAAAGTTAACTCTAGAAAATAAAATCTTACCTTTATCAATGCAATTAGGGCATTCTTCCGAACCTGTTAAATTATAAATTCTTAATGTCACAAAGTATTAAATATATTATGCATAATGTTCACGATTATAACGTTAAATAGATATGGTTATAAATAAAACCAAGTTCAACGGAAAGGTTAAAACGTCATGTTTATTGATAGTTAATTGAATGAGTGAGTAATCTTTGCTAAGCGCCAATCGAGCAGCTATTCAGCAATATCAAAAGTAAAACTGTAGATATCAAAATTAGTCCTCACGACGCGGTTCTAGAATAACCTTCATCAGGTACTCTCAAAGTAAATATATTTGAAAGCCAAATTATTTAAATCTTTGGGGGCAACACATTGGCCTAAACAGGATAACCACAATCGGCTAAGGTCACCTCTGCCTAAGGTAGGAGAATATTTCCTTCAATAATAATTACATGATTTAGGAACTGTGAATGTTGATAAAATATAGATAATAAACCATGACAGTGCGGAAACCCTTGGCTACTCGGGGTTCACCGGGAGCACCGTCCAAAGTGGGAGCAAGTTACATTTTGACGGGATGATGATGATGATGATGATGATGATGATGATGCTGCTGCTGCTGCTGCTGCTGATGATGATGTCCGCTTTGTACTAAATCAATACGCTCCATTTGGACACATTATAATGTATCCGGGCCAAACAATGTTTGCTCTTGCTCCTTAATGCTGTGTGCTTAGAGGAGAAGCAACACAAACCAATAGCATAGTCCTTTATTTGACCCGACCGGGGCTCGAACTCACAATCTGCAACAATGAAAGTGAGCACGCTAACTATAGCAACATCGTTGAACTTGTGCACTATTTCTCGCGTTGGTCTCGCAATTGGAGCACTGATATTTAAACCCGGATGTGTAAGCCAACAAAGATACGAAAGTAAATACTTTCAGGGAAAATAAATAATAGCAACTTTGTTTTGTTTATATAAAATAAAATATTGTATTTTCGCTCAATGAATTAAAAAAAAATACATCTAATTGGCAACTATGTCAAATTTGCATGAAATAAAATAGTGACGTCTTGTGTAAACACAAACTCGTATCACTGTCACCGTTTTGGCCAATTTTTTTTTTCTGATTTCGTCATATTTCCTACGCAAAAATTATGGATAGTATTTGAAAATGCTTTACATCTAATAATATTGTGTGCTTGAATTGATCGACAACATATATGAATTAATTTTAAAGTAGTGATTTGTCTTCAGAATCCCACCATAAAATGCCATTTAAGCAAACATGGAAACCATTATCAACGGCGGATGTAGAAGAAGTAATTTTACGATGAAGTAGGTAGAACTCCCCAAATATTAAACGGAAAATAGTCTTTTTGATGACTTTTAATATTTAACGAATTTGAAAAAGTCAATCTTTAGTAAATTTGCGTCTTGCCATGTCAAGTTTATGATGGAAAATGTGTGTTATTAAACTCATTCAGATCCCCTGATTTATATTTCGACTTTCTGAAGAAAAGAATCTGCTCTGTATCTCCAGACTGGACAGTTTAAGTTGTTAAACATGCATGCACTTGTGCATCTTTCTGGTCCAGTATTACCTTGATTTTGTCGCTGGTTACCTATCCAGCATTCCATGAAATGTGTAAAAACAATATTTACAACATATATTGTCAATATATTTTATTCTTATACACTGCTTGTTCAAATGTGCAGTCTGTGCCAAAACATTTTGACAACCTAGCCCGAGCAATATTTTAGAAGAATTGTTCCTATTTGATTAAGTAAATGTTATGCAATTTTTACTAGCCCGAACCAATTGTTACTAGACAGGGACATAGGACTAGTGGTTTTTGGCGCAGACTGTAATGTGCATCACAAAATATACAATGAATCGTTCACAATGAAACTATACAAAAATATCCATTTATAATGACATTTTCAATTTTGTAAAAGAAAATTAACTATATAATTATGCAGATGACAATACATTGTAACACTCAGGGCCAAATTTAAACGCATTAGTTAAATCTCTGGAAAAAAGTGCAAATTTAATTGATTGGTTTGCTAATAACAAAATGAAAGGTAATCCGGACAAATTTCAGGCTATTGCGATTGGGAATACATATAAAAATGGGGATATCAAATTTAATTTGGATGGGAATGAAATTCTGTGTGAAAATGAAGTAAATCTCCTGGGAGGGACAATATATTGTCAACTGAAGGTTAATACACATATCTCTGCAATTTGTGAGAAAAGAAAAAGCTTCAAAAAAGTTAAATGTACTAAAAAGAATTGGAAAACATTTATCTAAATTGGGGAGGCTAACAATTTATCTCTCTTATATTATGTCTAATTTCAATTATTGTCCTGTGGTTTGGCATTTTTGTAGGGGAAAAATACTACAAAATGGAAAAGATACAAGAATGTGCCTTGATGTTTATCTATGAGGATTTTAATAGTGATTATGTTACTCTTTTGTTAAAGCCTGGTTTACCCTCTCTCAAAATAAGACGTCAACGAATGATGGCCATAGAAATTTTCTAAATGCTTCACAAACGGTCACCGGCATATCTCAATGACATTGTTAGTTTTAAGCATATATCTTACACTTTTAGACGGCAACAAACAGTAGAAATTCCACAGGTGAGAACAACAAATGTTGGTATGCCTTCATTAAGTTATGCTGGATCTACACTCTTGAAAGAGTTGCCAGACGCGATCCGTGCACAGACGAACCTAAGACGGTTTAAAGGTCTGATCAATAACTGGAATTGCAACTCATGCATATGTGGCTCCTGCAGATCTTAATATATTCATGCTTAATTTTATGTTGAGTGCTTTCAGATTTGTTTAGCTTTTAGTCTTGTTTTATTTATTTTTATTTTTACTTTGCATGTGTTTATTTGTATTTTTTTAGTGCTTAAATGTTGCATGTAATTTTGCTTTCCTTATGCTATGCTTATATATGTATGTGCATCTTACTAATGCTTCAACTGTTGTCTTATGTTATATGTCATGCTTGTGTATTTATATGTTTTAAATGTATGTGTTGTTGCTGTTTTTATGTCGGCAAAAAGCTCTACAGAGCTTACGTTTGTAATTTTACACTGTAAACCCGACTAAAAGTAAAGTTTTCTATTCCATTCTATACACCCTCAAAACTCAAAAATAAGTATATTTCAACATTGAAGTACTGTGAATACATGTGTCCTGGGTTTGCATGGTCAGACTGTATGAACTACCTCCTTGAATGTAATGCTAAGTTGTATGTTTTAGTAACTGTATGGGGATTGTGTATGTATAGATTAGCATGGGTGGGACTAAAATTCAGAGCGAGTTAATTTTAGTCCCATCCATTGTGTATCTATACTGATCGACTATTTCTCGAGTCCTCACGGGAGACTAAAAATGTGTAGGCGCTGACATTTATACCCACATGTGTAAAGCAAACATAGATACGAAAGTAAATACTTTCACGAAAAAGATTTAAATAATAGCAATTTTGTTTTGTTTTTATTAAATACAATATTGTATTTTCGTTCAATAAATTAAAAAAACTATTTCTGTGTAAATTTCGCATAAACATTTTACGTCTTGTGTAAACACAAACTTGTATCACTGTCACCGGCTTGGGCATTTTTTATCCTAATTTCGTAATTTTTCCTACGCAAAAATTGTGGATGGTATTTGATAATGCTTTACATCTAATAATATCGTGTCAATATTTTTATTCTTATACACTGCTACTTCACATGTGTACAAAGTATCAGAACATTTAGTTCTCAAGTCTAACCAGAAGCAGCAAAAAATGTTTTATAGGTTAAAGAGCTTGTATAAAATATTTTACAAGCTAGAAGATGTTAGTTCAAGTTTAACCAGAAGCAGGAAACAATCTTTAATAGGTTGAAGAGCTTCTGTTATATAAAGTATTACATCTAGTTACAGGCTAGAAGATGTTAGTTCAAGTCTAGCCAGAAGCAGGAAACAAATATTTAATAGGTTGAAGAGCTTCTGTTGTATAAAGTATTACATCTAGTTACACACTAGAAGAAGTTAGTTCAAGTTTAACCAGAAACAAGGGGGAACAGTATTGCTAAATACATTCTGAGAAAATGTATGTCATACTTTTACTATCTTAGTTTATCATCCCTTGAAACATAAGAAACATACATTTGTACAGAAAGGCAAGTTGTACAGAATCTAAGCTAAAACTTGCATTAAAATTGGATGAAAAAATGTAAAGTTCAAATGTTTAATTTAGTGATGTTTATTTCATGAGGTGTAAGAGATAGAGAAACTGTTGCCATACTACTGGAAGGATAAGTTAAATAGAAATAGTAAGTATGGCAAGGAAACCATTTTGGAGTGAGCGAGTGATTATTGTTTTAACACAAAATGAATAATTGTTCAGCTATATCATGGCAATAACAAGTTACATTTGATGAGATAACGATGATGTCCGCTTTGTGTTAGACCAACAACCCTAATTCGATTTCCATAGTGCTAGTTCATTAAAACAACAGTCTGTGGGTAGACATGTTGCTCCACTCGGAGACCAGTCTTTGCTTTTATTTATTAATGAATGTTAATGCTGCATGCTTAGCATAGAAGCAATAAATACCAATTTTATAGTCTTCGCTTTGATCAAACTGGTATTGGAACTCATGGATATAACCATGCTTACCACAAAACCACTGATGAGGTCGGAAAACCATTTTGTATTCAGATTGATGATGACAGACCCATAACATAATAGACCACAAAATAGTTGGATGATAGACCCATAACATAATAGACCACAAAATAGTTGTGGTTGTATAAAAATCAGACTGAAAAAGGAGCAGTTCTTCAAAACGTTCATTAAATTAGGAACTTGTGTCCCAGTTGTTTAAGGTAGTTAATGCAATATTATATTATACCTATCCATTTCTCAAAGTCAGTAATTGGAAAAATTATTCAACACCTAAAACAGCTATAGCCCTGGGTAGGCTAAGAATATGAAATAGTACATTTTTCAAAACAAGCAGGTTCATAGTACCTCTTCGTCTTATAAAAACTTGTTTTGCTCATACACGTTCACTTACGTCCTTTCTATTGGCCATGCCTACTCATATTAACATTGGTTATAACTACTAACGATACACGATACATGTAGCTTCAAATTTACAATATGGTGAGTGTTGTGATAACATTAATTGGTTTAACCACGCCATAGTATTGTGCCTGCCCGAAGCCAGTGGTCGCTTTATGTTCATTGAGTTGCGTTGAGAGGTGATTGTTTTTTTTGTTTTTTTTTATATTGGTGGAATTATTGACCATCACTTTTTAAACTTTCATTTTAGAGGTGATTGTTTGTTTTGTTGATATTGGTGGAATTATTGACCATCAATGTTTAAACTTTCTTTTTAGAGGTGATTGTTCGCTTTGTTGATATTTGTGGAATTCTTGACCGTCACTATTTAAACTTTCTTTTGGTTTAAACAATATTTATGATCAAAAACATAGATGGTGTATATTGGTGGAATTCTTTACCAACACTGTTGTTTTTCTTATCATAACATACATTTAATTAAAATTCACTTTCAAAATTATTTTAACAAACTTACCGTCAAATATCCTTAGAATCCCAAGACCAAGTGCCACCGACAGAAACACGAGGGTCGTTAAGAGAAAGACAAATGAACATAACCGCCAATGTTTTAATTTTGTCTTGGAGTCTTCAGCGTTGTGATTGGCTAAACTCCATCGACTGTTGGCATGCCTACCACTACGTCTGATATTACCTTGAAATGCTCTGTTACCAAACATAGCAGTCTGGTTGTCCTCTGACTGACTCCCACACCTATCGTTCACGTCATTATCTAACATGTTTGCATCCATGACGTCATCTCCTGTTGTCTCGGTTAAACTGAAGAAGTGCGCATTTGTCAAAGCAATGTCTTCTTTTGGCGAGTTTTCTTCATAGTCATTACTGGAAAATACAACATCTTTCTCCATTTCCTCGAGTAATGATATAGACACCTCTCCTATTCGAGTCTACTATATGCTACTTTCTACACGTAATGGCATATCAAGCTCCTCTCCTATTCTAGTCTACTATATTATACTTTCTACACGTAATGACACATACAGTTTTCTCCTATTCAAATATATGATACTTTCTTTGCGTTATGATGTAGAATACTTCTCTCCTGGTCTAATATATGAAACTTTCCACACACAAACACATAGAAGTCTTCCTTCCTAGTATAATATATGATACTGTCTGATCTTTGTGCACTTTCAATGATATAACTCTTTAAAAAAATGAAATACGAGTACACGGAACGAATGCAATAATTTGAGTATAATGTCAGTATAAGTGTCCACTATACATTTCTATTTAAAAAAAAGATTTTTCCTTGCATTAGAATCGTGAATTTTAGATCATTCAGAGACAACACAGGAACATTAATTCATTGCTAGTAGACGAATTTTATTTATTGATTTGATTGATTGATTGATTGATTGGTTGATTGATTGATTGATTGTTTGATTGATTGATTGATTGATTGATTGATTGATGCTTTACGTCTAGCTGCACATATTCATTGCATCTTCAGAACAAGAAGAACACGTTCAACAACAAAATAAAAATAAAAAAAAACCATACAAATATTGCCGGATAGCAAAGAAAGATGGGTAATGACGAACAAAGTAGCGGCTACAAAGCGCATGTACTTCGATATTTATAAAAGATTTATCTAGCATGCCGGGATAATTTTCTAAATATGGCATCTACTGTGTTCCACGAACAAGCTTTCTGTTCTATGATATAACAACCCCAAAGCATTTCATGGGTGTCACATGGAACGTGCGAGTAACTTTGTGTATTAAAAACTGTTGACCATTATCAGTACCAAGTACCAAATTTTAATGTTGATATTTTAGTAAATGGTTCGTGGATACAATTTCTATATACCAATGTAGATATATAATTTAGAACACACGACGCGTATCTGGGACAAGTTATATCAGATACACTCAAAGCCCAAAGATAGGAAAGAAAAATAATTTTAAAATCTTTCAGAATAAGAAACCCAACAAGCGCAATCAGAGTTGCTAACATCGGCTAAGGTCACAAATGTATCAATGGGGAAAGCCTTGTAATAATAACTACATTATTAAGGAACTGCAAATTTCAATAATAAAGATGTCTAATAAACCATGTCAGTGTCGAAACTCTGACTACTTGTTAATTGGAGGATGATACACTCCGATACTAATAGTTCACCAATAGAGATATCGATACAGTGATATTAATAAAAACATATATATCAAATATACCATGTCAGTACCCAAATCACAGACTACTGGGCGGATGATACACTCGGATACTAATAGTTCACAAATGGAGATATCGACACAGTGATAGTAATAAAAACAGAGATATCTAATGAAGTGCA
>MJUT01009450.1:804195-820892 GCA_002080005.1 Gigantidas platifrons
AAGAGTCATGAATGAGGAATAGACAAGAGTCATGAATGAGGAATAGACAAGAGTCATGAATGAGGAATAGACAAGAGTCATGAATGAGGAATAGACAAGAGTCATGAATGAGGAATAGACAAGAGTCATGAATGAGGAATAGACAAGAACACCTGTGTTAACCCCGCATTTTCAGTGGAGTTCCTGTTGTCGATCTTTAGCTTTCTATGTAGTTTTTGAAGATCATTTCTTGTCCTTTTTCACTTTTTTCTTGACAGTGGCATTGTCTGTCCTTCTTTGATTTACGCCCTCTAATTACCCCGTTGGTATTATCAAACTGTTCTATATCTACTTTAGTGCCCACGAATCATTTCTGGAATTCCTTCATCAGGAACGCTAATAGTCAAAAGACTGAAAACCCAAAATGGGAGCAAGTAAATCAAACAGCTTCTATTGACTCTTTTTTTTTATATCAAGGCCAAAGCCAAACTAATCTAAATCTCATTGGAAGCAAGGAAATCAGAGAGCTTCTATTTTTATTGATATCAGGGCTACAACATAGCTATAAATAGACCATACAAGAGAGAAAAAAAAAACGTGTTGGCCATTTAATAACGAATCGACTGGTTTCTAGACCAAGCGATCAGCCATGATTTTGATTCGTTATTTTGAAACAAATCGATAGTCTTACTTTTTATATCATTATTATTTTTAAACACAATCGTTTATAAGGAGAACAAACTCCAAATGTATCTAAATATAGCCCAAGTTGATATATATTTTATTTAATACTACAGACAATATCTTTAATTGTGTTCTAGAAAGTAATATTTGCATATCTATTAACATTTTGTAATTGTTATGGCAATTTTAAAACGTTAATCCTAAGTCAATCAATTATGACATGTAACTGTTTGATAACAGATCAAACTATTGATATATCTTTTATTATGCAGTTAGAAACACATATTTTATTAATACAATACTGCAATTGTAGATTATCATAATATCCTTTATGTTGTGTACAATTTCAAAAAAGAAACTTCTGGGTACAGTTAACAGTATCCCGACGATACAATCACCAATGGACAATACATAGAGACAGGCAACAATGGACAATCCAGAGAGACAGGCAACAATGGACAATCCAGAGACAGGCAACAATGGACAATCCAGATACAGACAACAATGGACAATCCAGAGACACAGGCAACAATGGACAATCCAGAGACAGGCAACAATGGACAATCCAGAGACAGGCAACAATGGACAACCCAGAGACACAGGCAACAATGGACAATCCAGATACAGGTAACAATGGACCATCCAGAGACACAGGCAACAATGGACAATCCAGAGACAGGCAACAATGGACAATCCAGCAAGACAGGCAACAATGGACAATCCAGAGAGACAGGCAACAATGAAAAATCTAGAGAGACAGCCAATTATGGCCAATCCAGAGAGACAGGCAACATTGGACAATCCAGAGAGACAGGCAACAATGGACAATCCAGCAAGACAGGCAACAATGGACAATCTAGAGAGGCAGGTAACAATGGACAATCCAGAGAGATAGGCAACATTGGACAATCCAGAGAGACAGGCAACAATGAACAATCCAGAGAGGCAGGCAACTTTGGACACAAACGTACAACTGAGAACGAAGACAAATAAAACAAAAGACACAACACAGGAAACTAAAATAATGAGCACCATGGATCAAAAACACTAATAAGCAGTCCCAACAAAACCCGGTTGAACCCATGTGTTCGCCAATGATACGCAGTCCCGACAAAATCCGGGGTGAGCCCATGTGTTCGCCAGTAATAAGTAGTGCCGACAAAACCCGGTGCAATCCATTTGCTCGCCAATAATAAGTAGTCCCGACAAAACCCGGAGTGAACCCATCTGCTCGCCAATGATAAGTAGTTCCGACAAAACACGGGGCGAACCCATGTGCTCGCAAATGATAAGCAGTCCCGGTTTCTTATAGGACACTGTCATGCAACTCATACTCAATTGTGGTAAAAGTTTTATCGGTGATAACGGAAAGAAATAAATCTACTTAAATGGAAAATTATCCATTGTCATTTGAGATATGGATATTTCGAGACGATCAATCATCGAATCGCTATGAATTTTTATAGCGATTACTTCATGACTTAGGACCAACGTTGCTTCGTTGGAGCAATGTTTGCCCCAGCATCTGAGCTCTGTCCAGGAAATCATTGTACTCGGCACACACTCTAGAATAGCATATGAGTTGTGAAATGTACACTCCATACGCTTGTGCTGCTGGAATGTTGCTACTGGATAATGAGAAGTTGAAATCATCATGTCTGTAGTAGAGTTTTGTTTTTAATCTTCCTCCGTTGTCGATTCAAGGTGAAGGTCAATATATTATCAACATATTAGTGAAGGAACAATAAATCATATCCATTCCTTTTTAACTAGTAAAAGTGCTACTACGATTTCAATCAAGAAATTACATGTATGTTGTGATATAAAGGTTGTTTTTTTCTTTGTTTTGTTTTGTTCTTTTTTCTTCTTTTTTTGCTACTGTATTTTGCTTTTATTTTATGCTTTGTATGTTTTTGCTTTGCTTTGAACTTTGTGTTATTCTTTTATTTGCTTTTCAATTATACTGTATTCAAAATAAACAACACCAAAAACAGCGACTGCAATCGTACGTTGACTGGATTTTACTATGTAATTAATATCTATCACCACTACGGTGCCATTCCTTGAGATGAGGAGGCGTGTTTGATAAAATATGTAAGAAGCAAACATGCTTCTTTCAACAACAATATTTACACGATATAGCTGAAATATTGTTGAAAGTGTCTATTAGCACCAAATATATAACATTATCCCCAAATGAAAACACGAAATTGTAATTCTAAAAATAATACTAGAAATAGAAATGAAATGCAGGAAAAAAATATTTAAAATGGTTAGAACAGCCATAAAATCCACGCTGAGTCATAAAAAAAACAGAAGAAAAATAAGAACTCCTATTATTAAAATTAAGGTTCTCTTCCCTCATACATAGATAATCTAAGTAGATTTTGGCTATAATGTTTAGGCCTTTTTGCTTACATGCTTTAAAATATTTTGCAAATTACATAAAAGGGTGCTCTTGACTCGCAGCCGCAAATGATAAAGCTTACCAGTTGCTTGCCCATGATCGGTGGTTCTCTCCGGGTAGTACTCCGGCTTCCTCCACCACTAAAACTGGTCGCCATGATATAGCTGACATATTGTTAAAAGTGGCGTTAAAACACCAAAAATCAAATCAGTCTTATCTCAAAGAAAGATAACACATATTAAATGTAAGTTATTATTAAGAGATTATGAAGATAACAAATGAGTTATCAGAAAGCATCATGCGAAGAAGAACAGACAATATAATGACAAAAACATGAACAACAGGACAAATGATCAACAAAAACAACACAGGAAATAATAGATTAGGCAACACGAACCCAACAAAACAGGGTGAACTCAGGTGCTCCGGAGGGGTACGCTGTTCCTGTTACATTACTGGCAACCGTCCTGTGACTGTTAAACGGATGTTAATCTTCTAAATAATAATGCTAACTGTTCTATCACTAGATATATATTTAAATACTTAGATATTTAACATTACTTTGCGACTTTTCTATATGCCCATTACGATTAATTTGAAATTCAGATGTGGTCTTAATTTTCGCTCTGGGTCAAACGGAATGCCTTCAGCTTTAACATGGCATAGATAAAGCTTATTGTCGATGTGTTATTCGCTAAATGATTCCAGTTTCTTACCGAATTTTTCAGAGATAACATCAAGACTTTAAGGTGATGCCATACTAGTATTGTCATCTGCATACAGTGTAAATCTACACGATGTATTTATTTATGCTAATGGACATGACATTGACATACAAAAGAAAATGTAAGGATCGCAGGATACTGCCAAACCAATACGTGTGAAGGAGTCTTGCGTGGAAATAATCCCAAGTTGTCAGGAATGGGTGTAGATTAGAAATAAACAAATGAAATGGTTTTTCAACCATAGACATTATAGTTATTGAAATTTACAGCTCCTAAAAATGTATTTAAAAAAATAAAACCTATGGTGCCCCTCACTCAGGCATAGGTGATCATAACCGATTCTGGCGATTCTGCTTGGACCCTTAGGTTGTCTTGCTACCAGAACGTTTTAATTGATCTAGTTTTTCAACTTTCCGACCTGGAGCGTACGCAATACATTTGATATGCACATTTATAATCATTAATAGAAATTGGTATGAACTACAATAACAATAATTCATCACTCTATTTTGTTTAAGATGTTTTTATGCTTTCTCTTTCTTTAATTGATTGTAGGACAAAGATTTATGCACTCCAAATCCATATAAGAACAGAGAAAGGTCTGTCCTAGCAACACACAACCAACGAATTTGTGTAGAACTTGGTGAGTAGTCGTTATTTATTGGTTCTGTTTATTGCATGACTCTGGTCATCATATGATTATATAAACGTTAGAGAACACCGAAGAGGCAATCACGAATGGACAATGAAGAGAAACTGGCAACACAGGGTACACAAGACACAAGACCAAAACAAACAAAACAAAAGCACAACATAACATGTGTTGGAGACCACTATGCGCAAGCAAACACAAAAACGTTAAAAAGGTATGAGCCCTCACACAAACAACTGGAAACAAGACGAACCGAACATAATTTTTATGGGGAAATCATAATTGACAGCACCGAACTACGAACGTAAAGACACATAATAGTACAACATAAAAAAACTAAAAATATTAGCAACACAGATCCACCATGAAACCGGTGCTCGCGAAGGGTAAACTTTATCTGCTTCTTTTAAGACAACCGTCGTGTTACTAAAATACTAGTTTACAGTCTAGTCTGGTAAAAGTCTGGCAGTGATGGAAAAATTTCTACATAAACAGTAAAAGATCCATTGTCATTTGAGATATGAATAAGTCAAGCAGATTGTGATGACGCAGATAATATTTTTGTAGCGATGAATTCAGCTTAGGAGAACGTAGCCTATATTGAGTAGCTTTGGTGCATAAGACGAGTTTGAAGATACAAAAGATAACAAGGAAGCTTCTGAACTAATGGTTCCTATTGGTTAATTTGAAGTCTTCACAACTTGGTTGACCGTTATAGAATATCTGTGTCACAAATTACCTAGGATATGTTCATTCGTCTTAAGCACTCTCGGGTCCTTTCCTCATTCATTACGTTTCACCGTATTTGTGACCAGATTAACACGACGGATATCACTAGTGTAGCAGGAACTGCTACCCTTTCGGAGTTCCTGAGTTCCCCCTGTTTTTATTAGGGTTTGTGTAACTCTATCTTTAGTTTTATGTGTATGTTTTGAAGATCGTTGTTTGTCCTTTTTTCTTTTGGCCATTGTGTTGTCTGTCCGTCTCCGATTATCGGATTCTGATTAGCCCGTTGGTATCTTCAAACTCTTCTATGATTATTTATTTGACCTGGATACCTTAATGTTACTAATATCTTACGAGTAAATCCATTTGATATGAACCTATTTATTTCACAGAATATGAAGATGGCTTATTGTTAAGAATAAATGTCTTTCTTTTTTAGATGAATAAGGCAGCAGTTCTTAGCATGGTTTGATAGGGAAAATCCAGAAAAAAATATGCTCTAGTAGGGACAAGTGTAAATTGGCAATGCAAATTGTCAATAATTTACTTAATAGGTTTTTCTCCATAAAACTAGTTAAGTTCTGTCATATTTTATTGAACTACCAGGACAGTGAGCGGCTATGCATATTTGTTTTGTGTTGTGTTGTGATATCCATTGCGATTTCTGCTTGAAAAAGATGCTCGGTTCGTCTTTACTCCCAGTTTTTGTAGGACGGCTCATTTGTGCTTGATTGTGCATAGTGATGCCAAACACTTCTTAGTTTTATGAGCAACATAAAATTCTCATAAGTTGTCTTATAAGAGGTGGTTGCTGGGCACTGTACGTGTGTTGGTCATCTTTTTAGTTTTCTGTCTTGTGTTTATTTTGCTCTGTTTGTCTTCGTTCTGTATCTTGTGTACCCAACGTGACCAGTGTTTCTGGACTGTTCATTCATTATTGCCCCTTCGGTTTTCTCTAACGCTTATTTTCTACCAACAGTCTGTACTGTATCTTTTGTGACCAGTTTGTGAGTACCGAGGTCGAGTTCACTCATCGATAAATTCCAAGAAAATCGTTTTTCATTATGTTCTAATAAAAATTAATAATAAAAACAATGTATAATAAAGTGACTAATCAATTGTTAATTCAAAATGTTTACATTCAATATAAATATGAAATGGATTTGCAATTATTTGTCAATTAAGGCTAATGGATCGATAATTAAATTGTAAATAAATAAAATTTTAACAAATATAAAACTAGTTATGAAATTTTATGATAAATTTAGTTAATTTAGTATAAAAAGACACAGAGTTGTGAATACCAACAATAGAATCATGGCTACTTTCCAAATGGTTTGGAAATACCAAAAGAATGATCATAAGCTGTACGTCTTTAAATAAAGGCAGACAATGCAATGGCCAGAAGACAAATGATAAAAACATGCAATGGTCGACAAAACACTAAGCAAAAATCTCAGGATTTAGCAAGATAAACCTCAACAATAGCAGGGGTGAACTTATGTGGTCCGGAAGAATGAACAGTTCTTAAGTGGCAATAAAACCATTGGTTGCTTTGACTATGCATTGGAAAACAAAGTTTTAAAATACAAAAGAGATAATCAGAGGTCGTATGTCAAAGAAAAGTTTGAAGATACCAACGAGATAATCAGAGGTTGTATGTCTAAGAAAAGCTTGGAAATACCAAAGAGATAATCAGAGGCGTATGTCTAAGATAAGTTTGGAAATACCAAAGAGGTAATCAGAGGCGTATATCTAAGAAAAGTTTGGAAATACCAAAGAGATAATCAGAGGCGTATATCTAAGAAAAGCTTGAAAATACCAAAGAGGCAATCAGAGGCGTATGTCTAAGATAAGTTTGAAGATACCAAAGAGATAATCAGAGGCGTATGTCTCAGATAAATTTGAAGATACCAAAAAGATAATCAGAGGCCGTAGGTCTAAGAACAGTTTGAAGATACCAAAGAGATCATCAAAAATCGCAACTCGTAGACGAACAGAAAATACAATGGCCAAGAGAAAAAGTACAAGACAAATAATGGTCGGATAAACACTGCACAAAAATCTGTGAACACACTCCACTACTTTCAGGAGAAAACCTCGGGGACAACGTTCAATCAATGAGCTCATGGATGGCAATAACAATCTGGATAATTGTACTGTTCATTGTAATAAATAGCATGGGGAAAATCAGGAGCCACAATTCATTTGAGGAAACAGACAATACAATGACAAGAGGAAAAACACAATGAGACAAACAATGGGCAACAAAATACTATACAGAAATCACGAGTGGCACTAATATCAAGTGTGAACTCATGACCCCGGAAGACAATCAGTTATCTTCAAACTTATCTTAGACATACGCCTCTGATTATCTCTTTGGTAATTCCAAATTTATTTTAGACATACGCCTCTGATTATCTCTTTGGTATTTCCAAATTTATCTTAGACATACGCCTCTGATTATCTCTTTGGTATTTCCAAATTTATCTTAGACATACGCATCTGATTATCTCTTTGGTATTTCCAAGCTTTTCTTAGACATACGCCTCTGATTATCTCAGTTCATGTGGCAGGATATGCTAACCCTCCTATCACACGTTCATATGACCGAAGATGCTAATCTTCCTATCACATGTTTATGTGACAGAAGAAGCTAATCCTTCTATCAATCGTTCATGTGGCAGAATATGCTAATCCTCCTATCACACGTTCATGTGAGATAAGAATTTAATTCTTCTATCACACGTTCATGTGGCAGGATATACTAATCCTCCTATCACACGTTGATGTGAGAAAAGAAGCTAATCCTCCTATCACACGTTGATGTGGCAGGAGATGCGAATCCTCCTCTCACACGATCATGTGGCAGGAGATGCAAATCCTCCTATCACACGTTCATGTGATATGTTAATCCTCCTGGCACAGGTTCCTGTGGCAGAAAATGCCAATTTTGTATCGTACGTTCATCAAGAAATAGGTGCTAATCCTCCTATCACACGTTCATGTGACAGAAGATAATAATCCTCCTATCACGTGTTCATGTGGTAAGAGATGGTAATCCTCCTATCACACGTCCATGTGGCAGGAGATGCTAATCCTCCTATCATACGTTCATGATGTAGGAGATGTTAATCCTCCTATCACACGTTTATTGAACAGAAGATGATAATCCTCCGAATACACCTTCATGTGGCAGAATATGCTAATCTTCCTATCATACGTTCATGTGGCAAAAGAAGGTAACCCTCCTAGTATACGTTCATGTGGCAGAAGATGTTATTCCTCCTATCACACTTTCATGTGGCAGGAAATGATATTCCTCCTATCACACGTTCATATGAACGAAGATGCTAATCTTCCTATCACATGTTTTTTTGACAGAATAAGCTAATCCTCCTATCACTCGTTCATGTGGCAGAATATGCAAATCCTCCTATCACACGTTCATGTGAGAGAAGAATCTAATTTTCCTATCACACGTTCATGTGGCAGGAGATGCTAATCCTCCTATCACACGTTCATGTGGCTGAAGATGCTAATCCTCCTCTCACACGATCATGTGGCGGGAGATGCTAATCCTCCTATCACACGCTCATGTAATATGTTAATCCTCCGAGTACAGGATCGTGTGGCAGAAAATGCCAATTTTGCATCGTACGTTCATGAAGCAATAGGTGCTAATCCTCCTATCACACGTTCCTGTGGCAGAATATACTAATCCTCCTATCACGCGTTCATGTAGTAAGAGATGGTAATCCTTCTATCACACGTTCATGTGACAGGATATGCTAATCCTCCTTTCACACCTTCATGTGGCAGAAGACGATTATCCTCCTATCGCACGTTCATGTGGCAGGAGATGCTAATCCTCCTATCATACGTTCATGAAGTAGGAGATTTTAATCCTCCTATCACAAGTTCATTGAACAGAAGATGATAATCCTCCGATCACACCTTCATGTGGCAGAATATGCTAATCCTCCTATCACACGTTCATGTGGCAGAAGAAGCTAACCCTCCTATCATACGTTCATGTGGCAGAAGATGTTATTCCTCCTATCACACTTTCATGTGGCAGGAGATGATATTCCTCCTATCACACGTTCATATTACCGAAGATGCTAATCTTCCTATCACATGTTTATGTGACTGAAGATGCTAATCCTCCTATCACACGTTCATGAGGTAGGAGATGTTAATCTTGCTATCACACGTTCATGTGACAGAATATGATAATCTTCCTATCACACGTTGATGTGGCAGGAGATGTTAATCCGTCTATCGTACGTTCATATGCCCGGAGATGATAATCCTCCGATCACACGTTCATTGAACAGAAGATGATAATCCTCCGTTCACATCTTTATGTGGCAGAATATGCTAATCCTCCTATCACACATTCGTGTGGCAGAAGAAACTAATCCTCCTATCACACGTTCATGTGGCAGAAGATGCTAATCCTCCTCTCACACAATCATGTGGCTGGAGATGCTAATCCTCCTATCACACGCTCATGTGATATGTTAATCCTCCGAGCACAGGTTCGTGTGGCAGAAAATGCCAATTTTGCATCGTACGTTCATCAAGCAATAGGTGCTAATACTGCTATCCTACGTTCCTGTGGCAGAATATACTAATCCTTCTATCACGCGTTCGTGTGGTAAGAGATGATAATCCTCCTATCACACGTTCATGTGGCAGGATATGCTAATCCTCCTTTCACACCTTCGTGTGGCAGAAGACGAGTTTCACCCCTATCGCACGTTCGTGTGGCAGGAGATGTTAATCCTCCTATCACAAGTTCATTGAACAAAAGATGATAATCCTCCGATCACACCTTCATGTGGCAGAATATGCTAATCCTCCTATCACACGTTCATGTGGCAGGAGATGTTAATCCCCCTATCGCACGTGCATATGCCCGCAGATGATAATCCTCCGATCAGACGTTCATTGAACAGAAGGTGATAATCCCCCGGTCACACCTTCATTTGGCAGAATATGCTAATCCTCCTATCACACGTTCGTGTGGCAGAAGAAGCTTACCCTCCTATCATACGTTCATGTGGCAGAAGATGTTATTCCTCATATTGCACTTTCATGTGGCAGGACATTATATTCCTCCTATCACACGTTCATATTACCGAAGATGCTAATCTTCCTATCACATGTCTATGTGACAGAAGAAGTTAATCCTCCTATTACTTGTTCATTTGGCAGAATATGCTAATCCTCCTATCACACGTTCATGTGAGAGAAGAACCTAATCCTCCTATCACGAGTTCATGTGGTAAGAGATGGTAATCCTCCTATCACACGGTCATGAGGCAGGAGATGCTAATCCTCCTATCACACGCTCATGAGATATGTTAATCCTCCTAGCACAGATTCGTGTGGCAGAAAATGCCAATTTTGTATCGTATGTTCATCAAGCAATATGTGCTAATCCTCTTATCACACGTTCATGTGACAGAAGATACTAATCCGCCTATAACGCGTTCATGTGGTAAGTGATGGTAATCCTCCTATCACACGTTCAAATCGCTGGATATGCTAAACCTCCTATCACACGTTCATGAAGTAGGAGATGTTAATCCTCCTATCACACGTTCAAGTGACAGAAGAAGCTAGCCCTTCTATCATACGTTAATGTGGCAGAAGATGTTATTCCTCCTATCACACTTTCATGTGATAGAAGATCCTACTTCTCCTATCACTCGTTCATGTGGCATAAAATGCTAATCCTCCTATCACACGTTCATGTGACTGACAATGCTAATCCTTCTATCACATGTTTGTGAGGTAGGAGATGTTAATCCTCTTATTACACGTTCATGTGACAGAAGATGATAATCTTCCTATTACACGTTGATGTGGCAGGATATGTTAATCCTCCTATCACACGTTGATGTGCCAGAATATGATAATCCTCTGAAAACACATTCATGTAGCAGTAGATGGTATTCGTCCTATCACACGTTCATGTGGCAGGATATGCTAATGCTCCTATCACACGTTCATGTGGCAGGAGATGCTAATCCTCCTATCGTACGTTCATGATGTAGCAGATGTTAATCCTCCTATCACCGTTCATTGAACAGAAGATGATAATCCTCCGATCACACCTTCATGTGGCAGAAGAAGCTAACCCTCCTATCATACGTACATGTGGCGGAAGATGTTATTCCTCCTATCACACTTTCATGTGGCAGGAAATGATATTCCTCCTATCACACGTTCATATGACCGAAGATGATAATCTTTCTATCACATGTTTATCTGACAGAAGAAGCTAATCCTCCTATCACACGTTCAAATCGCTGGATATGCTAAACCTCCCATCACACGTTCAAATCGCTGGATATGCTAAACCTCCTATCACACGTTCATGAAGTAGGATACGTTAATCCTCCTATCACACGTTCAAGTGACAGAAGAAGCTAACCCTTCTATCATACGTTCATGTGGCAGAAGATGTTATTCCTCCTATCACATTTTCATGTGATAGAAGATCCTACTCCCCCTATCACTCGTTCATGTGGCATGAAATGCTAATCCTCCTATCACACGTTCATGTGACCGAAGATGCTAATCCTCCTATCACACGTTCATGAGGTAGGAGATGTTAATCCTCTTATTACACGTTCATGTGACAGAAGATGATAATCTTCCTATTACACGTTGATGTGGCAGGATATGTTAATCCTCCTATCACACGTTGATGTGACAGAATATGATAATCCTCTGAAAACACATTCATGTAGCAGAATATGGTATTCGTCCTATCACACGTTCATTTGGCAGGAGATGCTAATCCTCCTATCACACGTTCATGTGGCAGGATATGCTAATCCTCCTACCATACGTTCATGTGACAGGAGATGCTAATCCTCCTATCGTACGTTCATGATGTAGCAGATGTTAATCCTCCTATCACCGTTCATTGAACAGAAGATGATAATCCTCCGATCACACCTTCATGTGACAGAAGAAGCTAACCCTCCTATCATACGTTCATGTGGCGGAAGATGTTGTTCCTCCTATCACACTTTCATGTGGTAGGAAACGCTATTCCTCCTATCACACGTTCATATGACCGAAGATGCTAATCTTCCTATCACATGTTTATGTGACAGAAGAAGCTAATCCTGCTATCACTCGTTCATTTGGCAGAATATGCTAATCCTCCTATCACACGTTCATGTGAGAGAAGACCCTAATTCTCCTATCACACGTTCATGTGGCAGGATCTATTAATCCTCCTATCACACATTCATGTGAATGAAGAATCTAAGTCTCATATCACACGTTCATGTGGCAGGAGATTCTAATCCTCCTCTCACACGATCATGCTACAGGAGATGCTAATCCTCCTAGCACACGCTCATGTGATATGTTAATCCACCTAGCACAAGTTCGTGTGGCAGAAGATGCCAATTTTGTATCGTACGTTCATCAAGCAATATGTGCTAATCCTCCTATCAAATGTTCATGTGACAGAAGATACTAATCCTCCTATCACGCGTTCATGTGGTAAGAGATGGTAATCCTCCTATCACACGTTCATGTGGCAGGATATGCAAATCTTCCTATCACACGTTCATGTGGCAGAAGACGATTATCCTGCTATGACACATTCATGTGGCAGGAGATGCTAATCCTCCTATCATACGTTCATGAAGTAGAAGATGTTAATCCTCCTATCACAAACGTTCAATGAACAGAACTTGATAATCCTCCGATCACATCTTCATGTGGCAGAATATGCTAATCCTCCGATCACACGTTCATGAGGCAGAAGATAACCCTCCTATCATACGTTCATGTGGCAGAAGATGTTATTCCTCCTATCACACTTTCATGTGGCAGGAGATGATATTCCTCCTATCATACATTCATATGACCGAATATGCTAATCTTCCTATCATATGTTAACGTGACAGAAGAAGCTACTCCTCCTATCACTCATTCATGTGGAAGAATATGCTAATCCTTCTATCACACGTTCATGTGACTGAAGATCCTAATCCTCCTATCACACGTTCATGAGGTAGGATATGTTAATCCCCCTATCATCTGACAGAAGAATATAATCTTCCTATCACACGTTGGTATTGCAGGAGATGTTAATCCTCCTGTCACACGTTCATATGACCGAAGATGATAATCCTCCGATCACAAGTTCATGTACCAGAATATGCTAATCCTCCTATCACACGTTCATGTGGCAGGAAATGATATTCCTTCTATCACACGTTCATGTGACAGAAGACGTTTATCCTCCTATCACACGTTCATTTGGCAGGAGATGTTAATCCTCCTATCACACACGTTGATTGAACAGAAGATGATAATCCTCCGATCACACCTTCATATGGCAGAACATGCTAATCCTCCTATCACACGTTCATGTGGCAGAAGAAGCTAACCTTCCTATCATACGTTCATGTGGCTGAAGATGTTATTCCTCCTACCACACTTTCATGAGGCATGAAATGATATTTCTCCTATCACACGTTCAAATGAACGAAGATGCTAATCTTCCTATCATACGTTTATGTGAGAGAAGAAGCTAATTCTCCTATCACACGTTGATGTGGCAGGAGATACCAATCCTCCTCTCACACGATCATGTAGCTGGAGATGCTAATCCTCCTATTACACGCTCATGTGATATGTTAATCCTCCTAGCACAGGTTCGTATGGCAGAAAATGCCAATTTTGAATCGTACGTTCATCAAGCAATAGGTGCTAATTCTCCTATCACACGTTCATGTGACAGAATATATTAATCCTCCTATCACTCGTTGATGTGGAAAGAGATGGTAATCCTCCGATCACACGTTCATGTGGCAGGATATGCTAATCCTATCACACATTCATGTGGCAAAAGACGATTATCCTCATATCACACGTTCATGTGGCAGGAGATGCTAATCCTCCTATCATACGTTCATGAAGTAGGAGATGTTGACCCTCCTATCACACGTTCATTGAACAGAATATGATAATCCTCCGAATATACCTTCATGTGGCAGAATATGCTAATCTTCCTATCATATGTTCATGTGGCAGAAGAAGCTAAGCATCCTATCATACGTTCATGTGGCACAAGATGCTATTCCTCCTATCACACTTTCATGTGGCAGGAAATGATATTGCTCCTATCACACGTTCATATGAACGAAGATGCTAATCTTCCTATCACATTTTTTTTGTGACAGAAGAAGCTAATCCTCCTATCACTTGTTCATGTGGCAGAATATGCTAATCCTCCTATCACACGTTCATGTCACTGAAGATGCTAATCCTCCTATCACACGTTCATGGGGTAGGAGATGTTAATCCTCCTATCACATGTTCATGTGACAGAAGATGATAATCTTCCTATCACACGTTGATGTTGCAGGAGATGTTAATCCTCCTGTCACACGTTCATATGGCGAAGATGATAATCCTCCGATCACACGTTCATGTACTAGAATATGCTAATCCTCCTATCACACGTTCATGTGACAGAAGATGTTATTCCTCCTATCACACGTTCATGTGGCATAATATGCTAATCTTCCTATTACACGTTAATGTGGCAGGATATGTTAATCCTCCTATCACACGTTGATGTGACAGAATATGATAATCCTCTGAAAACACATTCATGTAGCAGAAGATGGTATTCGTCCTATCACACGTTCCTGTGGCAGGATATGCTAATCCTCCTACCACACCTTCATGTGGCAGAAGAAGTTAAGCCTCCTATCATACGTTCATGTGGCGGAAGATGTTATTCCTCCTATCACACTTTCATGTGGCAGGAAATGCTATTCCTCCTATCACACGTTCATATGACCGAAGATGCTAATCTTCCTATCACATGTTTATATGACAGAAGAAGCTAATCCTCCTATCACTCGTTCATTTGGCAGAATATGCTAATCCTCCTATCACACGTTCATGTGAGAGAAGACCATAATTCTCCTATCACACGTTCATGTGGCAGGAGCTACTAATCCTCCTATCACACATTCATGTGAGAGAAGAATCTAAGTCTCCTATCACACGTTCATGTGGCAGGAGATTATAATCCTCCTCTAACACGATCATGCTACAGGAGATGCTAATCCTCCTAGCACACGCTCATGCGATATGTTAATCCACCTAGCACAGGTTCGTGTGGCAGAAGATTCCAATTTTGTATCGTACGTTCATCAAGCAATAGGTGCTAATCCTCCTATCAAATGTTCATGTGACAGAAGATACTAATCCTCCTATCACGCGTTCATGTGGTAAGAGATGATAATCCTCCTATCACACGTTCATGTGGCAGGATATGCTAATCCTCCTATCACTCGTTCATGTGGCAGAATATGCTAATCATCCTATCACACGTTCATGTCACTGAAGATGCTAATCCTCCTATCACACGTTCATGGGGTAGGAGATGTTAATCCTCCTATCACACGTTCATGTGACAGAAGATGATAATCTTCCTATCACACGTTGATGTTGCAGGAGATGTTAATCCTCCTGTCACACGTTCATATGGCCGAAGATGAGAATCCTCCGATCACACGTTCATGTACCAGAATATGCTAATCCTCCTATCACACGTTCATGTGACAGAAGATGTTATTCCTCCTATCACACGTGCATGTGACAGAAGATGTTATTCCTCCTATCACACGTTCATGTGGCAGAATATGCTGATCTTCCTATCACACGTTCAGGTGGCAGGAGATGATATTTCTCCTATCACACTTTCATGTGACAGAAGACGTTTATCCTCCTATCACACGTTCATGTGGCAGAAGATGTTAATCCTCCTATCACAAACGTTCATTGAACAGAAGATGATAATCCTCCGATCACACCTTCATATGGCAGAACATGTTAATCCTCCTATCACACGTTCATGTGGCAGAAGAAGCTAACCCTCCTATCATACGTTCATGTGGCAGAAGATGTTATTCCTCCTATCACACTTTCATGAGGCAGGAAATGCTATTCCTGCTATCACACGTTCATCTGACCGAAGATGCTAATCTTCCTATCACATGTTTATGTGACAGAAGAAGCTAATTCTGCTATCAGTCGTTCATGTGGCAGAAGATGCTAATCCTCCTATCAAACGTTCATGTGACTGAAGATGCTGATCCTCATATCACACGTTCATGGGGTAGGATATTTAATCCTCCTATCACACGTTCATGTGATAGAAGATGATAATTTTCCTATCACACGTTCATGTGACAGAAGATGATAATCTTCCTACCACACGTTCGTGTGGCAGGAGATGTTAATCCTCCTATCACACGTGCATGTGACAGAATATGCTATTCGTCCTATCACACGTTGATGTGGGAGAAGATGCTAATCTTCCTATCACACTTTTAGATGGCAGGAGATGCTAATCCTCCTATCACACATTGATGTGACAGAAGATGATAATCCTCCGATAACACATTCATGTAGCTGAAGATGGTATTCCTCCTATCACACGTTCATGTGGCAGGAGATG
>MJUT01009450.1:839778-856428 GCA_002080005.1 Gigantidas platifrons
CATAACCCACATCACCAAACCCACACACAACAGAATATTATGATAGTTTTAAATAGCCATAACCCACATCACCAAACCCACACACAACAGAATATTATAATACTTGTAAATAGCCATAACCCACATCACCAAACCCACACGCGACAGAATATTGATAGTTGTAAATAGTAATTACCCACAACACTAAACCCAAGTATAACAGACTATGATGATAGTTGTACATAGTAAAAACCCACATTACCAAACCCACACACAACATAATATTATGATAGTTGTAAATAGCCATAACTTATATCATCAAACCCACAAACGACAGAATATTATGATAGTTGTAAATAGACATAACCCACATCACCAAACCCATACACGACAGACCATTATGATAGTTGTAAATAGTCATAACCCACATCATCAAACCCACACACAACAGAATATTATGATAGTTGTAAATAGCCAATAACCCACATCACCAAACCCACAAACGACAGAATATTATGATAGTTGTAAATAGACATAACCAACATCACCAAACCCATACACGACAGAATATTATGATAGTTGTAAATAGTTATATCCCACATCACCAAACAAACACACAACAGAATATTATGATAGTTGTAAATAGCCTTAACCCACATTACCAAACCTACACACAAGAGAATATTATGATAGTTGTAAATAGTCATAGCCCACATCACCAAACCCATACACGACAGAATATTATGATAGTTGTAAATAACCTTAACCCACATCACCAAACCCACACACAACAGAATATTATGATAGTTGTAAATAGCCATAGCCCACATCACCAATCCCACACACAACAGAATATAATGGTAGTTATAAATGGCCATAACTTGCATCATCAAACCCACACACAACAGAATAATATGATGGTTGTTAATAGCCAATTACCACATAACGAAGCCCACATACGAAGGAATATTATGATAGTTTTAAATAGCCATAACCCACATTACCACACCCACACACAACATAATATCATGATAGTTGTGAATAGAAATAACCCACATCACCAAACCCACACACAACATAATATTATGATAGTTGTACATAGCTATAACCCACATTACCAAACCCACACACAACAGAATATTATGATAGTTGTAAATAGCCATCACTCACATCACCAAACCCACATACGACAGAATATTATGATAGTTTTAAATACATTGTCATAGCTTACATCACCAAACCCATTCACGGCAGAATACTATGATAGTTGTAGATAGTCATAACCCACATCACCAAACCCACAAACAACAGAATATTATGATAGTTATAAATAGCTATAACTCACATCACCAAACCCACATATGACAGATTATGATGATAGTTGTAAATAGTCATAACCCACATCACCAAACCCACAAACAACAGAATATTATGATAGTTGTAAATAGCTATTACTCACATCACCAAACCCACATATGACAGATTATGATGATAGTTGTAAACAGTCATAACCCAAATCACAAAATCCACACACAAAAGAATATTATTATAGTTGTGAATAGCCTTAACCCACATCACCAAACCCATACACGACAGCATATTATGATAGTTGTAAATAGCCATAACTCACATCACCAAACCCACATACGACAACATATTATTATAGTTTTACATATATTGTTATAGCCTACATCACCAAACAAATTCACGACAGAATACTATGATAGTTGTAAGTAGTCATAACCCACATCACCAAACCCACAAACAACAGAATATTATGATAATTGTAAATAGCCATAACTCACATCACCAAACCCACATACGACAGATTATGATGATAGTTGTAAATAGCCTTAACCCACATCACCAAACCCATACACGACAGAATATTATGATAGTTGTAAATAGTCATAACCCACATCACCAAACCCCCACATAACAGAATAGTATGATAGTTGTAAAGAGTCATAACCTACATCACCAAACCCACACACAACATATTATTATGATAGTTGTAAATAGCCTTAAACAACATCACCAAACCCACACAAAAGAGAATATGATGATAGTTGTAAATAGCCATAACTTACATCACCAAACCCATACACGACAGAATATTATGATAGTTGTAAATGGCCTTAACTCACATCACCAAACACATACACGACAGAATATCATGATAGTTGTAAATAGCCTTAACCCACATCACCAAATCCACACACAAGAGAATATTATGATAGTTGTAAATAGTCATAACCCACATCAGCAAACCCATACACGATAGAATATTATGATGATTGTAAATAACCTTAACCCACATCACCAAACCCATACACGACAAAATATTATGATAGTTGTAAATAGTCATAACCCACATCACCAAACTTATACACGATAGAATATTATGATAGTTGTAAATAGCCTCAACCCACATCACCAAACCCACACACGACAAAATATTATGATAGTTGTAAATAGTTATAACCCACATCACCAAACTTATACACGATAGAATATTATGATAGTTGTAAATAGCCTCAACCC
This sequence comes from Gigantidas platifrons, assembly GCA_002080005.1. Taxonomy (NCBI): domain Eukaryota; kingdom Metazoa; phylum Mollusca; class Bivalvia; order Mytilida; family Modiolidae; genus Gigantidas; species Gigantidas platifrons. Next base: position 842,302 of record MJUT01009450.1, read on the forward strand.
ACATCACCAAACCCACACACGACAAAATATTATGATAGTGGTAAATAGCCATAACCGACATCAACAAACCCACACACAACAGAAAATTATGATAGTTGTAAATAGCCATAACCTACATCACCAAACCCACACACAACAGAATAATATGATAGATGTAAATAGTCATAACCCACATCACCAAGCCCACACAAAACAGAATATTATAATAGTTGTAAATAGCCATAACTTACACCATCAAACCTACACACAACAGAATAATATGATGGTTGTAAATAGCCAATTCCCACATACCTAAACCCACATACGAAGGAATATTATGATAGTTTTAAATAACCATAACCCACATTACCACACCCACACACAACAGGATATCATAATAGTTGTAAATAGCCATAACCCACCTCACCAAACCCACACACAACAGAATATTATGATAGTTGTAAATAGCCTTAACCCACATCACCAAACCCATTCACCACAAAATATTAGGATAGTTCTAAATAGCTATAACCCACATCACCAAACCCACACAAAACGGAATATTATGATAGTTGTAAATAGTCATAACCCACATCACCAAACCCACACAAGACAGAATATTATGATAGTTGTAAATAGTTATAACCCACATAACCAAGCAATCATAAAACATAATTTTATGATAGGTGTAAATAGCTATAGCCCACATCACCAAACCCACACAAAACAGAATATTATAATAGTTGTAAATAGCCGTAACCCTCATCACTAAACCCATACATGACAGAATATCATGATAGTTGTAAATAGCCATAACCCACATCACCAAACCCACACACAACAGAATATCATGATAGTTGTAAATAGCCATAACCCACATTACCAAACCCACACACAACAGAATATAATGATAGTTGTAAATAGCCTTAACCCACATCACCAAACCCACAGAAAACATAATATCATAACTTACATCATCAAACCCACGCACAACAGAATAATATGATGGTTGTAAATAGCCAATTCCCACATCACTAAACCCACATACAAAGGAATATTATAATAGTTTTAAATAGGCATAACCCACATTACCAAACCCACACACAACAGAATATCATGATAGTTGTAAATAGTCTCAGCCCACATCACCAAACCCACAAACAGCAGAATATTATGATAGTTGTAAATAGCCAAAACACACATTACCAAACCCATATACGACAGAATATTATGATAGTTTTAAATACATTGTCATAGAATACATCACCAAACCCATTCACGACAGAATACTACGATAGTTGTAAATAGTCATAACCAACATCACGAAACCCACAAACAACAGAATATTATGATAATTGTAAATAGTCATAACACACATCACCAAACCCACAGAAAACATAATATCATAAGAGTTGTAAATAACAATTACTTACATCATCAAACCCACACACAACAGAATAATATGATGGTTGTAAATAGCCAATTCCCACATTACCACACCCACACACAACATAATATCATGATAGTTGTTAATAGCCATAACCCACATCACCAAACCAACACACAATAGAATATTATGATAGTTGTAAATAGCCTGAACTCACATCACTAAACCCAAACACAAGAGAATATTATGATAGTTGTAAATAGTCATAACGCACATCACCAAACCCATACACGATAGAATATTATGATAGTTGTAAATAACCTTAACCCACATCACCAAACCCACACACAAGAAAACATTATGATAGTCGTAAATAGCCATAGCCAACATCACCAAACCCACACACAACAGAAAATTATGATAGTTGTAAATAACCATAACCCACATCACCAAACCCATACACAACAGAATATTATGAAAGTTGTAAATAGTCATAACCCACATCACCAAACCCACACAAAACAGAATATCATGAGAGTTGTAAATAGTCATAACTTACATCATCAAAACCACACACAACAGAATAATATGATGGTTGTAAATAGCTAATTCCCACATAGCTAATCCCACATACGAAGGAATATTATGATAGCTGTAAATAGCCATAGCCCACATTACCACACCACACACAACAGAATGTCATGATAGTTGTAAATAACCATACCCCACATCACCAAACCAACACACAACAGCATATTATGATAGTTGTAAATAGCCTTAACCCACATCACCAAATCCATACACCACAAAATATTAGGATAGTTGTAAATAGCCATAACCCACATCACCAAACCCATACACGACATAATATTATTATAGTTGTAAATGGCCTTAACCCACATCACCAAACCCATACACGACAGAATATTATTATAGTTGTAAATGGACTTAACCCACATCACCAAACCCATACACGACAGAATATTAATATAGTTGTAAATAGCCATAACCCACATCACCAAACCCATACACAACAGAATATCATGATAGTTGTAAATAACGATAACCCACATCACCAAACCCACACACAAGAGAATATTATGATAGTTGTAGGTAGTTATAACTTACATCACCAAACACACAGACAACACAATATTAGGATAGTTGTAAATAGCCTTAACCCACATCACCAAACCTATACACGACAGAATAATCTGATAGTTGTGAAAAGCCGTAACCTACATCACCAAACCCACACACAAGAGAATATTACGATAGTTGTAAATAGCCTTAACCCACATCACCAACCCACACACGACAAAATATTATGATAGGTGTAAATAGTCATAACCCACATCACCAAATCTATACACGACAGAATATTATGATAGTTGTAAATAGCCTCAACCACATCACCAAACCCACACACGACAAAACATTATGATAGTTGTAAATAGCCATAACCAGCATCACCAAACCCACACACAACAGAAAATTATAATAGTTGTAAATAGCCATAACCCACATCACCAAACCCACACACAACAGAATATTATGATAGTTGTAAATAGTCATAACCCACATCACCAAACCCACAGAAAACATAATATCATAAGAGTTGTAAATAACCATTACTTACATCATCAAACCCACACACAACAGAATAATATGATGGTTGTAAATAGCCAATTCCCACATTACCACACCCACACACAACATAATATCATGATAGTTGTTAATAACCATAACCCACATCACCAAACCCACACACAACAGAATATTATTATAGTTGTAAATAGCCATAACCCACATCACCAAACCCACACACAACAGAATATTATGATAGTTGTAAATAGCCATAACCAACATCACCAAACCCATACACGACAGAATATTATGATAGTTGTAAATAGCCATAACCAACATCATCAAACCCATACACGACAGAATATTATAATAGTTGTGAAAAGCCTTAACACACATCACCAAACCCACACACAAGTGAATATTATGATAGTTGTAGGTAGTCATAACTTCCATCACCAAACACACAGACAACAGAATATTAGGATAATTGTAAATAGCCTTAACCCACATCGCCAAACCTATACACGACAGAATATTCTGATAGTTGTGAAAAGCCGTAACCTGCATCACCAAACCCACACACAAGAGAATATTATGATAGTTGTAGATAGTCATAACTTACATGACCAAACACACACACAACAGAATATTAGGATAGTTGTAAATAGCCTTAACCCACATCACGAAACACATACACGACAAAATATTATGATAGTTGTTCAAATTTGCCCATACACTTCTCTTTTTTTGTCGTAGAAAATATAATAATTTTTGGTAAAACAAATATAGTTTGATGTGTAATGTGTTGTACATCATTGTTTGTCCTCTTTTCCTTTTTCATGGCCATTGTACTGTCTGTCTTTCTATTTGGGGCCTCTAAATATCTAACCACTTTGGTAACTTGACAGAGTTTGAAATTGTATATCCAATACATGTACTGTGGCTGACTGTATTTTCATTGTCTATGATTCTAAAATCCCCCTTTATGATGTGGCCAACGGGATTATATTTGAATCGATAATTGTGGCAAGAACAACCAGGAGTTTTAGCGTTGATGTCATCAATACTGACGTCCTACAGAATACGTTTTAGTACAGTTTGTGTTGCTTGATCTTTAGTTTCATGTGTAGTGTTTTGTAGATCGTTGTTTGTCCTTTTTCGTTTGACCATTGTGTTTTCTGTCCTTCTTCGAATTGCAGCTTGTCTTACAGATTGTGTGTGCAGTGAGTGGAATCTAGGAATATGAAATGATAAGAACAGATTGAACCTTGAAATAAGACGGAGTTATAGCTTTAACAACTTTATGTATACGCAGTGGTGTATTTAAATTAGGGTTGTTACCAGAGTGGTATATCTTTCTAGAATGCGAACTTTCATAGGATGGTTAAAATTGTAAAACTGTCGAAAGTGATGATACACCTCCGTAAATGATAGTAGGTTGTTTTTTTAATTCTCGATCACCACACATACGGTTGTTAACTTCCATTTTTAATTTCTCGGATATATATGGAACAGAAGAACATGATTTATCTCCGAAAACGTCAATGTCCCAGGTGAGATTCGAAACCAGGACCTATCGTATTGTAAGCCACCACTCTACCAACTGAGCTCAGTTGGTAGAGCGATGACTTACAATGCGATAAGACTCGGGATCGAATCCAATCAGATGCATTGTATTTTTCGGAGATAAAATATCCTCTATTGTTACATATATATATATACTAAGCCACATAAGTTGCATTCTTAACCATAGATCATTCATGCAGACCCTGGTGTTATCAGACTTGTTTTGTTAAATTGTTGGTGAAATATGTCACCACGAAACTTTACGACAAAAGAGATGATTTCAATTTTCCCATTGTAAACTTTCCATTTATATGTAGCATCATTCCAGCAGCACTTGCATATGGAGTATATGTCTCTCAGTTGATACAATATTCCAGACCTTGTGGTTCCTATCAGGATTTCCTTGATAGAGGGTTTCTGCTAACAAGGAAGCTACTTAACCAAAGGTTCCTCTTGGTATCTTCAAACTCTTCTCAGAAGACATGCATTTTGAACTACCACACTTGAAAATTATATCGTGCTGTTCAATGTTGCTGTAATCTAAGATGCCAAGTAATTGAACAGAACACGGACGAACAGGCTTATAATGATCTAGAATTTTATACTGGAAACATATGTCTTCTGATTGAACATATGAGGTGTTAGTCATGACCTCATTTCGTTAGACAGTTGAATTATAAGACGACATCCTGTCATCAATATCGTCAGATCCGGACTTTTAATACTGGGCGACGTCCGATCATAGATGTCTTTATGCAATACTCCTTCGTAGAATGGAAGGAGGAGAAAAAGTAATAAGGGTAAAATTGTCAGAGAATATCATCCTTTAGAAGCATTGTTAATGTATGCTGAACCGCATCGTTGGTGTAGCTGTCAACGTGTTCGTCGCGAGTGCGGTAAATCGTCGGTTCGATCAAACCAAAGACTGTAAAGTGGTATTTTTACTTTTTCCGCTGAGCACGCCGCATTAAGTAGTAAGAACAAGGACTGTTTGGCTCGGAATCAGAATAATGTGTTCGAGTGAAGCGACATGTCTACAAGTGGACTGTTGTTTCAGTGAGCTAGAACTATAAAAATCCAAGTAAAATGCATTTTTTTAGAGACAACTCAAACCAGAATGGACTTGAAATAACCACCTCAGACTTCACTATCGCCTCTTATAGTTGCAAAAACATCAAAACTAGCGTATATGCCATCGATGAACTAGCAAAATATTATACTACTTCAGGAACATTGGCTTTTTCAGTGTCAAATTAATTTATTAAGTGAAATTTACTCTGACCTAATACATCCTGGAAAAGGAGTTGATAGAACTAACGAATTACAACCAGATAAATTACCTCGATGTTATGGAGGTGTGGGAATCCTATGGCACAAAGATATTGATCCATCTGGAAATATCATAGACGATGGAAGAGAGATAATCCAATGTATTAAAATAACACAAGAACATGGAAAACTAAAAATAATTATTTCAGTATATATGCCCACCTCTGAAGATAGCGATAGAACAATGGAATATCAGGATACAGTAGACCAAATGTTTGAAATATATAAAAAATATCAAAATACACACTACATCATTATAGGAGGCGACCTAAATGAAGACCTGCATGTAAATACTGCCAATAGGAGGAAAAGTTATATTTTAGATTTGATTAATGAATGTAAACTATGTCTTAACACTAATAGAAAAAACATTTGTAAATTCGAAAGGAGAGGACTGTTCCGAGATAGACTACTTCTTACTAGATCAAAGAATGCATTCCAACGCAAAGAAGAAGACATTAGATACCATGTCAACAAATACTTATGATCATCATCCTATTACCATTACTGTGCAGTTTACTCGAAAAAGTATCAGTAATAAAAAAACAAAAAACTCTAAACTTAAGAAAGTGAAAAGAATTAAATGGGATAAAATTAACAAAACCGAATACCAAAACAAAATAAACTAAAAAAAAATGATGTCTGAGAGGAAAATATTAATGGAAGGAAATCTGGAATCGTCTATAGAATCATTTATGAACATCTTAAACCAGTCAGTTTCTGAATTAGTACCTATTAAGAAAAGCAGGAAAAACAAACCAAAGTTAAAAGTAGGGAACGAAAATACAAATGTATTGCAAAAACATTGAATGAAGCTCATAGCTATGGAGGGAAGTAGGAAAACATAAATCAGGAAAAAAAAGGATTGTAAAAGGAACATTAGGAAAACATAGAGTTGAAATTGCAATACGACAAACAAAGTTCAAGGAAGAAATCATGACAGCTAGAACTAGAGATACACAACTATTTCACAGATTAGTGACAATAAGAACAATACGGATATAGATGAAATATGCGTAGGAAACAAACTGTTCTGTGGACAAGAAGAAGTGCTAATGGGATTTAAAGAACATTTCCAAAATTTAGCTACAGAAAAATTTAATCCAAACTTTGATGAAGAATACCATAACATATGCAAGAACGAAGTAAACATATAATAGAAATCGCAAAGCAAACTGATACATATGATGTCACTGTAAAAGAACTTAAAGATACGTTGTCTCTAGTCAATAAAGGAAAATCATCAGATTACTACGGATTAACTATTGAACATATCCTACATGCAGAAGAAGTAGTAATTGAGTATTTACTATACATATACAATCAAATGGTTACCAATGGATAAACACCTGACATAATAAAGACTGGACTTTTAACACCTGTATGTAAAAACAAAGGAAATAGAACACCCTCCACCTTCTACAGGGGTATAACTGTGTTACCTGTAATGACCAAAATAATGGAAGCCATTTTGAAACTCCGAATCCAACCGAGAGTATTAAGTATTAAGTATGCAAAGCCCTGCACAACGAGGCTTCACCACAAAAACATCTCCATTAAGCATTTCTTTCATCATTGAAGAGCTCAAAAGAAATGCTAAGGATGAAAAAGATATTTTCATTATCATACTATTAGATGCTAAATCAGCATTTGATGTGGTGAACCCAGAACTCCTACTGAGAAGATTATATCATGCTGGAATTAGCAACAAAATATGGACCTTGATATACAGCATACATTGTAATGCAACTAGTGCCATTTAATGGAAAGGAGATATCTCAACATTCTATGACATCAAACAGGGAGTAAGACAGTGTGGCCTTCTTAGTGCATATCTTTACAAAATCTATGTGAATCCACTGCTAGAAAAACTAATGAACACAGGTATAGGATCAAAAGTAGGTGACATCATATGCAACACTAGTGCCTGCGCTGATGATGTAACAATTAACACAACAACAGAAAGTCACGCTCAATTCCTTTTGGACATTGCAGCAGACTTTGCAAAACAGGAAAGATATGAACTACAACCATCAAAAACTAATACTATAAGAATTAAACCCAGTATTCGTACCTCAAAAGGAAAACCAACCTATCCATTACAATTAAATGTATCTGATATTCCAGAAGTAGAAGAGGCAACACACATTGGCCTAAAACAAACGAATCTTAATTCGAAAACAGCAGAAGTAAACGTTGAGAACAACATAAAGAAAGCCCACCGTGCAACATACAGTTTGATGGCAAGCGGCCTTCATGGGCAAAATGGATTAGATCCAGAAACATCATTGCAATTAGTAAACACATATATACTGCCCATTTTACTATATGGATTAGAAATTATACTTCCTGGAAAAACATTACTACAAAAATTAGAAAGATACCAAAAGAAACATTTGAAGCAAATTGTATCACTACTTCAGAATACACCGGACTGTGCTGTATATATTCTCACAGGATTTATTAGTATTGAAAAACAAAGAGAGAAAAAAACACTAATTTTTTTGTAATAACATCTGCAACCAACTTGAAGAATCAATCGAAAAGAGACTAGCAAGAAGGAAACTATCAACAAAAAAACTAAATAGCAATAGTTGGCTCATGAACTTAAAAATACTGCTGCTCAAATACAACCTGGATGATCCATTAGACCAATTAGACAACCAAAAACAGGAAGAATGGGAATTTATTGTAATTAAACAAATCAACCAATCTTGGAAAGAACATATTTTACACTCTGTGAAATTATATAAAAATCTACAGCACATAGCAACTGACAAATATCGGCCTGGAAAAATCCATCCTTTGCTTAGCATTAGCTGTAATTCCTCAAGAGATGTTAATAGAATACCAACCAAATTGAGAACTATAACCGGAACATACATACTTCAGTCCAATACAGCAACATTTAAAAATGGAGAAAATAACAGTACATGTCTATTATGTGGAAGTAATGATAAAACATTAGAAAATTTCATATTATACTGTCCAACCTTATCGAATATTCGAGATATGGTTATTAATGAGATCATAGAAATTATAAACATACAATTCAACATTGGAGTTAATGATCTATTAGCTTGGGAAGAACTGGACATTATATTGGAATGTTCATAAATTGTAAAACAATTTGCAGACATATCGAATTTAGCTAAATTGGAATTTCAAACTAGGCGCCTCCTACACAACTTACATTCCGCTAGACACAGGATGATATCCAATTTAAAATAACATGTGCAGTACTAGTGGAGTCTGATATCATATAATAAGGACAATCTCAGTGACAAGAAGATATAGAACAGTACAAAATTGTGACGGTAACACTTGTGACAACAGTGTTAATATGTACAAATGATGAACGTTATTGGATATGTTTTCTATGGCAATGGTACAGCTGTATATATCATGGTTGAACTGTAAATAATATGGTGATGAAATGGTATGTGAATGATAACTAGGCTATGGGAAATCAAAACTGACATGTCCTGATTTGGAACAAATAAGAACATGGTTATCCTATGAAGGATGGACAGAAGAAGAAAAGGTAAAAGGTTGGGTCTAAGGGAAAACGTATGTCATCATCTCGTTGGAATATAACTTGTTCTGGCTATGATATAGCTGATATATGCTAATTTGAAGTTAAACAATAACCACTTGTTCAATGTATGCTATGTGCAAATGGTTGATAACTGACCCTTAATCAGACAACGTTGAAAAGTGCAAGATCCGGAAATCTCAGAATCACTTGGGTAAGATTTCGATCCTAGAGAACTCGTATTCAAGTCAAGTTTAAATCAATACACGTTGGTGGCTGAGGAGAGCACAACTAGCCAATACCGCACAACACATACCACTTAACTCGTATTGTACAAGACTTGAATATAGGATAAGGAAAATTTTGAAGATACCAAAGGGGTAATCAGAAGCCGTATATCGAAGAAGGGCAGATAATACAAAGGCCAAAAGAAAAAGGATAAACAATGATCTACAAAACACTACACAGAAATCTAAAGATCGAACAGCATGAACTCCACTAAAAAGCTGAGGTTGAACTCATGTGCTCCGGAAGGGTTAGTAGTTCCTGCTCTACATATGGCACCCGCCATAAGATAAATGCGTATGAAAACTCTATTTTAATAGGTCAAATTTTCAAACAAGAATCCAATCAGAAACTAGCTTATTATTATCTATTTTCAGTAACTTGAGGTTTATAAATATGTATTTTTTGCTAAATAAGTCCCTATTTATACGTGTTTTAGAATTAAGTCATGCGATATTAATTGACAAATCACAACTTAGATGATATATATAATTATGTTATCTGGATGTGAATTGATTGATACCAAAAATATCAGCCTGCCCAGCCAGAATATGAAGTTTGTTGGCGAGTAAGCGAACCGAGCGAGTTATAAACTTCATATTCTGTCGAGCAGGCTGATATTTTTCAGTGTCAATCATATTCACATTCAGATGACATGTTTATCATCCTTAAATCAAACATAAACACGGATACATCTATATTTGTATTTTCGCGGAAAAAATCACATGATTCAAAATACGCTTCCCCAAAACATAGTTCATAAGTAGTTTGCAAATATACCATTCATTTTTACAGGTTTATATAAATGTAAAGATTGTTGAATTTTTCCTTTAATGGTGATCTTGTAAGTTATTTACGTTCCTATCCGTAGATATGGATACTTTAAAATCCTGAAGTATCCAAGTACATCCTGAACGTAAATAACGAATTTATCCCCGGCTATAGTAAACCAGAGGCTCCCAGGAGCCTGTAATCGCTCACCTGGATCAAAGCTGCTTTCAATAATAATGCAACTGCACTGTGGTGGCCATCTTGGTGGGAAAGCGTGACTGCCGGACACAATTTTGGAAAAGGACCATGGAATGACTATTCCATCAAAGTTTGGTTCTAACTGAGCTACTGGTTCCAGACAAGATGGTTTTTATGTGAATTTCCCATAGGGTCCTATGTTAAGCTAAGTTTGGCTGTGGGGACCATCTTGGCCGAAGGGACGAACCGCCGGACACATTTTTGGAAGAGAACCATCCAATGACTATTTTATCAAAGTTTGGTTCCAATTGAGCTAATGGGTTCAGACAAGAAGATTTGTATGGGAATTTCCCATAGGGTCCTATGTTAAATTAAGTTCGGCTGTGGCGGCCATCTTGGTCGGAGGTCTGAAATGCCGGACCCAATTTTGGAAGGGGACCACCCAAGAATCATTACAGCAAAATCTAGTTGAGATTGGCTCTCTAGTTTCAGAGATTTTTTTTCAATTTCATCCCCCCTTTTTGCTATGTTTAGCTTGGTGGTCATCTTGGTCGGAAGTCGGAATCACCGGACACAATTTTGGAAGGGGGCCATCCAAGGACCATTCCACCAAAGTTTGGTTGCAATTGGCCCAGTGGTTTCTGAGGAGAAGATTTTTTATGTGAAGTTCCGATAGGGTCCTATGTTAAGCTAGGTTCGGCTGTGGGGGCCATCTTAGTCGAAGGGCCGAACCGCCGGAAACATTTTTGGAAGAGAACCATCCAATGATTATTTCGTCAAAATTTAGTTCTTATTGAGCAAATGGTTTCAGACAAGAAGATGTTGATGGGAATTTCCAATAGGGTCCTATGTTAAATTAAGTTCGGCTGTGGCGGCCATCTTGGTCGGAGGTCTGAAATGCCGGACACAATTTTGGAAGGGGACTACACAAGGATTATTTCAGCAAAGCTTGGTTGAAATTGGCTCAGTAGTTTCAGAGGAGAAGATTTTTGTTTAATTTCATCCCCCTTTTTTTCTATTCTAAGCTTGGCGGCCATCTTGGTTAAAAGTCGGGATCACCGGACACATTTTTGGAAGGGGACCATCCAAGGACCATTCCACCAAAGTTTGGTTGCAATTGGCCCAGTGGTTTCTGAGGAGAAAATTAAAATGTGAAATGTTGACGGACGAAAAGTGATGGCAATAGCTCACATGGTCTAAAGGCCAGATGAGCTAAAAACGGAATATATGCTAAACTACTCCTTGCCATGTAGCAGCCGTTAAAATTTGAGCTAATTTTAGCTTATACTAAAGCAACAATGGACAAATGAAGAAATTTCTATTTGTAGCAACATCAGCCATCTTGAATGGAGGGCGGGGCTGTCGGATACATTTTTGAAAGGGACCCATCCAAGGACCATCCCTGCCAGGTTTGGTTTAATTTGGTTGAGCGGTTTCAGAGAATAAGATTTAAATGTGATCTTTAATCAAAATATGCCTAATTTGCATAATCGGTATAAATCGGCTGAAAGAAAAATTTCACAGAAAAATCCGGAATATATGTTAAACTACTCCTTGCCATGTAGCTGCAATTAAAATGTTAGCTCATTTTGACTTATACTAAAGCAGCAATGGACAATTGAAGAAATTTCGATTTTTAGTAACAGCAGCCATTTTGAATGGAGGGCGGGACTGTCGGACACAATTTGAAAGGGGCCCACCCAGGGACCATTCCTGCCAGGTTTGGTTTAATTTGGTTCAGCGGTTTCAGAGGAGAAGATTTAAATGTGATCTTTTATCAAAATGTGCCTAAATTGCATAATCGGTATAAATCGGCTGAAAGAAAAATTTCACAGAAAAACCCGGAATATATGTTAAATTACTCCTTGCCATGTGGCTGCAGCTAAAATTTGAACTCATTTTGACTTACACTAAAGCAGCAATGGACATTTAAAATTTCATCCCCCTTTTTTCTATTTTTAGCTTGGCGGCCATCTTGGTTGGAAGTCGGGATCACCGGACACAATTTTGGAAGGGGGCCATCCAAGGACCATTCCACCAAAGTTTGGTCTAAATTGGCCCAGTGGTTTCTGAGGAGAAGATTAAAATGTGAAAAGTTTACGACGGACGACGACGACGACGACGGACGACGGACGACGGACGAAACCAGATGGCAAAACATCACATGGTCTTTGGCCAGGTGAGCTAAAAATAAGACATTTTCGATCACGGCGGGCCACGTAAAAGTGACGTTTTCTTTGTTTTTGGAAAGAATAAGAAAAAAATAAGAACGTTACGAGTGTTATTTACACGGTGTAGGGTACTACCTTAGACCCTTCAAGTTGATCAAATTAACAGCTTTTTATCCAATATATAACCAAAATTAACTAAATTTGATTTTGGAGTGTATCGTCGGGAGCTTTGACGTCATATTATCCCCGTTTTGAAAAATATATCAACATTTGATTGGTTAATGGCTAGTTACACCCGGTAATATGGCCTAGCAACACCCGGGAATATGGGTTTTCATACCCGGGGTTTTAACCAATCAAAAGTTGTTATAATTTTCAAGCCGGGGATAATCATTGTTTGTTTTTATTACAAACATCAAAGTCGGCAATAGGATTCACCCATTTGCATTAAATGTTTTGTTTACCTATCTCGTTTCGGCTTAGAAAACGCAAAGGTCACGACCTCGCTATGACGTAAATTTGATGACGTCTCAGCAAAGGTTATCAAGAATTGTGTCAAGTACATTTTTGTAGGACGATGTTTGTTGATATTGCTAACACGACAGTTCCTAATTTGATATATGTTTAAAAAAAATAAAATGTTAAATAGCTAATGGTGTTGATGAATTTTATTTACTTTTGTCATCTTCACAGGAATCATCGTTTAAATGTTGGGAGAATGTGGTGATAACTTTTGCTCACTGTTGATAAGTCCAGCTCAGATCACGCGAACTTTGATACGAGTTTTGCTAATGGAGTCAGCAGGTAGATATAGCTGGAGGGAAGGATGATAATATTATATTTTATTAAATGACTATGAATTTTCTTAATTCTGATTGGTTTAGAAGGTTCATTGCTTCTTCTAGCAGAACTACATGTCCACCGCGCAATTTTGCGCGTGAGGTTAATAAATCTCATGTCGTAGTAAGTACGTATCCAAATATAGTAACAGGGGAAAACCAGTAGACTGATTAATATCGATAAATTTGATTTGCCGACATTTTGAACCTCAATCAATCAGAGGCGAAATTCGGTAATCAGCAGACGACTGTTAGTAAACAAAAAAGAACTTCGAAGGTAGAACCAGAAGTTAAGAAACGTTATTTTATTTGTTAAAATTTTGAAATTGTATTCGTTTTTTCTTAATCAATTTTATTGTTTTGAAACATTAGAAATGTCAGGCTTTAAAAACTGTTGTATATTGGTTTGAAGCAGCTGCATATAAAAAAGCATAAATGGAAATGTCCAAGAAACAGCAACAATTCACAATGTTCACCCCA
>MJUT01009450.1:864632-878948 GCA_002080005.1 Gigantidas platifrons
TTTGTCATTTTTACTTCAGCCATTGTGTTGTCTGTAGTTTGTCATTTTTACTTAAGCCAGTGTGTTGTCTGTAGTTTGTCATTTTTACTTAAGCCATTGTGTTGTCTGTCCTTTGTAATTTTTTACTTCAGCCATTCTGTTGTCTGTCTTTTGTCATTTTTATTTAAGCCATTGTGTTGTCTGTAGTTTGTCATTTTTACTTCAGCCAATGTGTTGTCTGTAGTTTGTCATTTTTACTTCAGCCATTGTGTTGTCTGTAGTTTGTCATTTTTACTTCAGCCATTGTGTTGTCTGTAGTTTGTCATTTTTACTTCATCCATTGTGTTGTCTGTAGTTTGTCATTTTTACTTAAGCTGTTGTGTTGTCTGTCCTTTGTCATTTTTACTTCAGCCATTGTGTTGTCTGTAGTTTGTCATTTTTACTTCAGCCATTGTGTTGTCTGTAGTTTGTCATTTTTACTTAAGCCAGTGTGTTGTCTGTAGTTTGTCATTTTTACTTAAGCCATTGTGTTGTCTGTAGTTTGTCATTTTTACTTATGCCATTGTGTTGTCTGTAGTTTGTCATTTTTACTTCAGCCATTGTGTTGTCTGTAGTTTGTCATTTTTACTTAAGCCATTGTGTTGTCTGTCCTTTGTAATTTTTTACTTCAGCCATTGTGTTGTCTGTCTTTTGTCATTTTTATTTAAGCCATTGTGTTGTCTGTAGTTTGTAATTTTTACTTCAGCCATTGTGTTGTCTGTAGTTTGTCATTTTTACTTCAGCCATTGTGTTGTCTGTAGTTTGTCGTTTTTACTTCAGCCATTGTGTTGTCTGTAGTTTGTCATTTTTACTTCAGCCATTGTGTTGTCTGTAGTTTGTCATTTTTACTTCAGCCATTGTGTTGTCTGTAGTTTGTCACTTTTACTTCAGCCATTGTGTTGTCTATAGTTTGTCATTTTTACTTCAGCCATTGTGTTGTCTGTAGTTTGTCATTTTTACTTAAGCCATTGTGTTGTTTGATTTACGGTTTTTTATTACACGTTTTGTATCTTTAGACTTTTCTAACAGCAACCATCGTGTTGGATTAGATGATTGAAGAACAAGCAATGAGTCATTCTATTTTTATTTGGTATGATCAAGTTATATCTAAAGTCTCACTACTTTCAAATTAGAGAGAGCAGTGACTTCTCTTTCAGAGAGCTCATAGGGAGAAGTGGGGAGACTTCTGGGAGAAGCTAATTGCGATTAATATAAACCTTTTTCTTTAGTAAATAGTTAAAAAGGTGTCTGATCTGAGCTTTTTATTTATAATTGCCTAAAGGACATCTATTCCATGTCAAGTATATATTTCCTCTCTTCCTTGACTATTAGTCTTGCATACCAGTGATTTTTGCAATATTACTGTGTTGTTATCATATACCACACAAATTGCAATAACTCATATTTGTGTAATCTTCAGCAGAAGTAAGATGTCTTTGACAATTTGCTCAACGGTCCAACTATATATTGCTAGGGAATGAAAATATAGCATAAACATATATTGGCACTGACACTTACAGACAGTCAAAAACGGAAAAAAGTAAGGTAGTTCATGTAGATAGTCATACAAATTCTGACATATACAGGTAAAATGACAAACTCGGTTATCTCCAAAACAAAGAAATCTCAAAATCAAAATATTCAGAACCTTGGGCGTTAAAATAGTGGCGACAAAATAGTAAACCAACCAGAAGACATGTTCTCATACCTAGCTCTTTACACGTTAGGTCCCTAATTTTATTCAACAACCCCCCATCCCCCTCCCCGAGTCAGATTTTTGTTTTCACGCAAATTTATATTAATAATTTGCATCTCTTAGGTCTATTCGTTCTTGTTTTATTCTCTCTATAAAGTTTGGTCCACTGTAGAGCAAAATGTTAGTCCCTTGACATTTTATCATTGACAGCGTCAACCTGTGTCATCTTATTTATTGTTTGCCAATACGTGTTCACCACGAATATGGTTGAAACACTGCCCACTTGCCATTTCAAAATCACTCTTGCATGTTCATTGTGGCAGCAACAGAGGAACGGATTTCCTAAACAAATGATTATTAACCCTGATCTTTTAGATTTGTTTTTAATTTACACTCAAAACACATAATCAAATAAATATTAAAGGTACCTTGACACTGATTCCCAGAGAATCCATCCAGACATGAACACGTGTATCTACGTCCAGATATGGAGCACGTTCCGCCATTCTTACAAGGTGAACTATGACAGACATTCACTGAATAATACAACAAACAATTGTATTCAAACAGAACATGCATTTCAACTCAAACACAACAATAATTTGAATTCAAATATGACTTCAATATTGAACTCAAGTACAACATAAATTTTCATTAACACAAAACATGATTTTGAACTCAAACACAAGATGACCTTGAATTGAAGCACAACATTAATTTCAATGCAGATGCAACTTGTATTTGAACCCAAAGAACATTTATTTGACCTCAAGCACAAGATGGTTTTGTACTCAAACACAACATGAAATTGAAAGCTAACTTAGCATGCATTTGAACTTAACACAACTTGTATTTGAACTCACACAACAATAATTTGCATTAAAGCACAACATCAGTTTGAATTCAAACACAACATGAATGTGAACTCAAACACAGAAAACACAGAAAATCAGTATGAATTGAACCGAAAACACAGTTTGAATTTGATCTCAAACAAAGTATGAATTTGAACTCAAACAAAGTATGAATTTGACACCAAAGAAATTATGAATTTGAACTCAAACAAAATATGAATTTGAACTCAAACAAAGTATGAATTTGAACCCAAACACAGTATGAATTTGAACCAAAACACAGAACGAATTTGAACTCAAACACAGTATGAATTTGAACTTAAACACAGTATGAATTTGAACTCAAAACACAGTATGAATTTGAAATCAAACACAACATTAATGTGAATTCAAGCACAATATCAATTTGAACCCAAGCACAGAATGAATTTGAGCCCAAACACAATATGAATTTGAATTCAAACACAGTATGAATGTGAACTCAAACACAGTATGAATTTGAACTCAAACAAATTGTGAATTTGACCCCAAGCAAATTATGAATTTGAACTACAAATAAAAGTGAATTTGAACCCAAGCAAAGTATGAATGTGAACTCAAACAAAGTATGAATTTGAACCCAAACACAGTATGAATTTGAACCTCAACACAGAATAAATTTGAACTCAAACACAGTATGAATTTGAACTCAAACGCAGTATGAATTTGAATCCAAACACAGTAGGAATTCGAACCCAAACACAGAACGAATTTGAACTCAAGCACAGTATGAATTTAAACTCAAACACAGTATGAATTTGAATCCAAACAAATTATGAATTTGAACACAAACAAAGTACGAATGTGAACTCAAACACAGTATGAATTTGATCCCAAACACAGTATGAATTTGAACACAAACACAGAATGAATTTGAACTCAAACACAGTATGAATTTAAACTCAAACACAGTATGAATTTGAATTCAAACACAGTATGAATTTGAAATCAAGCACAACATTAATTTGAATTCAAGCACAGTATCAATTGGAACCCAAACACAGAACGAATTTGAACTCAAACACCGTATGAATATGAACACAAACACAGTATGAATTTGAACACAAACACAGAATGAATTTGAACTCAAACACAGTATGAATTTGAATTCAAACACAGTATGAATTTGATCTCAAACAAAGTATGAATTTGAACTCAAACACAGTATGAATTTGAATTCAAACATAGTATGAATTTGAACTCAAACACAACATGAATTTGAATTCACACAGTATCAATTTGAACCCAAACACAGAATGAATTTGAACCCAAACACAGTATATATTTGAACTCAAACACAGTATGAATTTGAATTCAAACACAGTATTAATTTGAACTCAAGCACAACATTAATTTGCATTAAAGCACAACATGAGTTTGAACTCAAATACAACATAGATTTGAACTGAAACAAAACAGACATTTACTTTAATAATTACGCCATGATCTTTTAGATTTATTTATATTTACACTCAAAACACATAATAAAATAGATATAAAATGTACCTTGACACTGATTCTTAGAGAATCCACCGCGACAGGAACACATGTAACTACGTGCTGATATGAATTTGAACTCAAACAAAGTATGAATTTGAACTCAAACAAAGTATGAATTTGAACCCAAACACAGTATGAATTTGAACCCAAACACAGAATGAATTTGAACTCAAACAAATTATGAATTTGACCCCAAGCAAATTATGAATTTGAACTAAATACAAAGTATGAATTTGAACTCAAACAAACTATGAATTTGAACTCAACCAAAGTATGAATTTGAACCCAAACACAGTATGAATTTGAACCCAAACACAGAATGAATTTGAACTCAAACACAGTATGAATTTGAACTCAAACACAGTATGAATTTGAATTCAAACACAGTATGAATTTGAAATCAAACACAACATTAATTTGAATTCAAGCACAGTATCAATTTGAACCCAACCACAGAATGAATTTGAACCCAGATACAATATGAATTTGAACTCAAACACAACATGAATGTGAACAAAAAAAGAGTATAAATTTGAACCCAAACACAGTATGAATTTGAACCCAAACATAGTGTGAATTTGAACCCAAGCACAGAATGAATATGAACTCAAACGCAGTATGAATTTGAACTCAAACACAGTATGAATTTGAACTCAAACACAACATGAATTTAAATTCAAGCACAGTATCAATTTGAATCCAAACACAGAATGAATTTGAACCCAATCACAGTATAAATTTGAACTCAAACACCTTATGAATTTGAATTCAAACACAGTATGAATTTGAACTCAAACACAACATGAATTTGAATTCAAGCACAATATGAATTTGAAAGCAAAATTAACTTGTAGTTGAACTCAAACACAACATTAATTTGCATTAAAGCACAACATGAGTTTTGAACTCAAACACAACATAGATTTGAACTGAAACAAAACAGACATTTACTTTAATAATTACGCCATGATCTTTTAGATTTATTTATATTTACACCCAAAACACATAATAAGATAAATATTAAATGTACCTTGACACTGATTCCCAGAGAATCCACCGCGACAGGAACACCTGTAACTACGTGCTGATATGGAACACGTTCCGCCATTCTTACAAGGTGTACTATCACAGATATTCACTGAATAATACAATAAACAATTGTATTCAAACACAATATGAAATTGAACTCAAACACATCAAGAATTTTAATTCAAATATGACTTAAATTTTTGAACTCAAATTCAAGATAAATTTGCATTATCATGCAACATGACCATGAACTCAAACACATCATGGTATTATACTCAAACACAACATGAATTTTAAAGCAAACATAACATGTATTTGAACTCAAACAACATGAATTTGAATTCAAGCACAACATGCATTTGAATGCAGAAGCAGCATATATTTGAACTCAAACGCATCATGAATTGGAACCCAGACACAACATGAACTTGAAAGCAAACTTAACATCCGTTTGAATTTAACACAACATACATATACCTCAATAATTACGCCATGATCTTTTAGATTTATTTTTATTTACACTCAAAACACATAATTAAATAAATATTAAATGTACCTTGACACTGATTTCCAGAGAATCCATCCCGACAGGAACATGCGTAACTACGTCCAGATATTGAGCACGTTCCGCCATTCTTACAAGGTGTACTGTCACAAACATTCACTGAATAATACAATAAACAATTGTATTCAAACACAACATGCATTTCACCTCAAACACAACCAAAATTTTATTTCAAATATGACTTAAATTTTGAACTTAAATACAACATAAAATTGCATTAACACACAACATGACTTTGAACTCAAATACAAGTTTAATGTGAATTCAAGCACAATATGAACCTGATACAAACATTTGAACTCAAGCGACATGAATTTGAACCACAACACACCATGGTTTTGAACTCAAACAACATGTATTTGAACTTAAACACAACATGAATTTGAAAGCAAACTTAACATGCATTTGAACTTTACACAACTTGCATATGACCTCAAACACAGCATTGATAATTAAAACATCAGTCTAAACTCAAATATAGCATGGATTTGACCTCAATAAAACATACACTTACCTCAATAACTATACCATGATCTTTTAGATTTATTTTTATTTACACTCAAAACACATAATAAAACAAATCTTAAATGTACCTTGACACTGATTCCCAGAGAATCCATCCCGACAGGAACAGGTGTAACTACGTCCAGATATGGAGCACGTTCCACCATTCTTACAAGGTGTACTATCACAGATATTCACTGAATTATACAATCAGGAGATAACTGTATTGCATTTGAAAATATCACGGCATCAGTTGGAGATTTGATGGTGGCAAATTGAGCTTGCTGGCGACAAATTTTCAAATACAATACAGATGACGTAAGCGGTAATCAGCTAAAATTCTTAAAATATCTCATGCTATTTCAACCGTAGAATTGATACCGTAAAAATTAGAGTATTAAATCCACAATTGATGCCGTGACAATTTCCAATACAATACAATTTCCATTCTATTGCTATATTATTGACAAGATGACGTAAGCGGTAATCGTCTAAAATTCTAAAAAATATTTCATGGTATTTCAACCGTGGAATTGATACCGTGAAAATTACAGCATTGCCCAATCACAAACCTGGAATATTAAACAACTACATAAGAATTAATAAAAATACAACAGGAATTTGAATTTGAATTTGAAACACAACTCAGAAGCAACATTAATCTAACACAACTCAGAAGCAACATTAATATAGCAAAACTCAGAAGCAACATTAATTTAACACAACTCATAAGCAACATTAATTTAACACAACTCAGAAGCAACATTAAGTAAGGATAATAACAAAATTACCGAACTCCGAACAATCTTCCAAAGGTGAAGTCAAAACCCATAAGTATAAAAACAGAAAAAATCAGTCAACAACCGAAAAACTGAGAAAACCGTAATGACCCTGACTTGGTACAGGGATTTCCAAAGAAATGCTGGGTTGAATAAGATTTTACGGCGCCAAACCTCCCACTTTCATTACGGTTCAAAGGATCCGGTTGTCACTATAACAGCATTTATAACAATACTGGAACAAAATAGGCAAAATAGTAGTCAACGCAGTACTAAATTCAGTGAGGAGGATGGAACATCTATTGTGAACCATCTCCATCAACAACCACAAGTCTCCTGACGTATTTTAACTACGAAAGTAAATGTCAAAAATACTCTTACGTCACACATTGACAAAAAATATCTTTGACATTGTTGTAGACTTCCTTATCTTTATACATTTTCACTTGATGAAAATCGATCGTTCACTATTGTCTCTGCAGAGACAACATATATTTCGACAAGATCTTGGTATAGGAATATAAACTTTTTAAAAGATCGAATAAAGCGAATATTTTTATAGCCCTGGTCCAGTAGCCTGTTTATCAGATGAAGATGACGTTTCAAGAAAGCACAATTATTGCTACTGGCCCTTGCATAGCGAATCAATTGCGAGAGGTAAACACCATTTGCAGGAGAAGCTGGTATATTGCTGCACATATTTGGAAAATTTATGATTTTAAAATTGAAGTCGTCCCGTTTATCATAACTTTTAGTACTGAGTTGACCACTGTCGTCAAATTCGAGGTATAAGTCCAAACATGATGCGGACGAAGCTGCATCTGTGGTCTCTTTAATTCCAGCTCTGGAGGACATATCAATGGAAGAAATTCTGCAAATCTAGAATTATTGATAGATAAAACGTCATCAATATACCTGTATGTGAAATTAATGAATCTTCATATCTTTTACAGGCTTTTCAAGAAACTCCGACTCATATGAGTATAAAAATAAATCGGCTAGAAGAGGGGCACAATTCGTACCTATTAACTTAACACAACTCAGAAGCAACATGAAATTAACACAATTCAGAAGCAACATTAATTTAACACACCTCAGAAGCAACATTAATTTAACACAACTCAGAAACAACATTAATCTAAAACAACTCAGAAGCAGCATTAATTTAACATAACTCAGAAGCAACATTAATTTAACACAACTCAAAAGCAACATTAAATTAACACAACTCAGAAGCAACATTAAATTAACAAAACTCAGAAGCAACATGAATTTAACACAACTCAGAAGCAACATCAATTTAGAACAACTCAGAAGCAACATTAATTTAACACAACTCTGAAGCAACATTAATCTAACACAAATCAGAAGCAACATTAAATTAACACAACTCAGAAGCAACATTAATTTAACACAACTCAGAAGCAACATTAATATAGCACAACTCAGAAACAACATTAATTTAACACAACTCAGAAGCAGCATTAATTTAACACAGCTCAGAAACAACCTTAAATTAATACAACTCAGAAGCAACATTAATTTAACAAAACTCAGAAACAACATTAATTTAACACAACTCAGAAGCAACATTAATTTAAAACAACTCAGAAACAACATTAAATTAACACAACTCAGAAGCAACATTAATTTAACACAACTCAGAAGCAACATTAAATTAATACAACTCAGAAGTAACATTAATTTAACAAAACTCAGAAGCAACATTAATTTAAAACAGCTCAGAAGCAACATTAATTTAACACAACTCAGAAGCAACATTAATTTAACACAACTCAGAAACAACATTAATTTAAAACAAATCAGAAGCAACATTAATCTAACACAACTCAGAAGCAACATTAATTTAATACAACTCAGAAGCAACATTAATTTAACAAAATTCAGAAGCAACATTAATTTAACACAACTCATAAGTAACATCAATTTAGAACAACTCAGAAGCAACATTAGTTTAGCACAACTCAGAAGCAACATTAATTTAACACAACTCAGAAACAACATTAAATTAACACAACTCAGAAGCAACATTAATTTAACAAACCTCAGAAGCAACATTAATTTAACACAACTCAGAAGCAACATTAATATATCACAACTCAGAAGCAACATACATTTTTATCAAAAAGCAATATATATTTGAAATCAAACACACAAAATATTTAAACAAAAACACAACATGAACTTGAGTTCTAATTCGTCATGAATTTGAAATGCAAATTATTACAACAGTCTTTGGGTGTATGAAATTCAAAGGGCCTAAACAAGATAGTCACAAATGGCTAATTTGACTGTTGAATTTACATTGAGAAGAGTTTGAAGATATCAAAGGGCTAATCAGAATCCATCAATCAAAGAAGGATACACAACACAATGGCCAAAAGAAAAATAACAAAAGGACAAACAACGACCAACAACGAAAATTAAAGATCGAGCAACAAGAAGCCCATCAAAAACCGTGAGTTACGATTGATTAAGATGGAATAATACTGTCTAATGCAAAAAGTGGTAAACCTTTTTGATCATTATTCCATGTTAATCAAGCGGAAATCATGGTTTTTGGTGGGCTTCGTGTTACTCGACAAGAGTGATTGAAATGTCCAATTCATTAAGAAAAAGCTATCATTTGTGCAAGCAAGTTTGAAGATACTAAAGAGGTATTAGCAAGTCAAACAATATAGCTATTTTCCGTAAAGCTGACATTACCAAATTTAGTATTCCATCATAAAACAACTACATTGGGTTTTAGTTACCTTGACATTCGGGACCATTAAATCCATGAGGACAAATACAGACGTAATTTCCATCAACATCAATACATCGACCGTCATTCTGGCAGGGGGCGCTGCTACATGGTGTCACTGTATAAAATATGTAGAGAATAATATATAATAAATGTAGAAAAAAAAAATACTACACTGTCACCACAATTTTAAAATCCAATCGAAAAATAAAAAATACTACAATGTCAGCACAATTTCTAAATCTAACAGAAAAACAAAAAATACTACACTCTCAGCACAATTTAAAAATCTAACAGAAAAACAAAAAATATTACACTGTCAGCACAATTTCTAAATCTAAGAGAAAAACAAAAAATACCTCATTGTCAGAACAATTTCAAAATCCGATTTAAAAATCGCAGAAAAAGATGGAAAATCGACACCGCTAATACTAATATACATCACCGGTGATTTCAATGTTTGGTACAGGTACTTCAATACAAAGAACAAGTGACAGGGTTAAGCTAGGTCTATGTTTGGTACAGGCACTTCAATACAAAGGACAAGTGACAGGGTTAAGCTAGATCTATGTTTGGTACAGGTACTTCAATACAAAGAACAACTGACAGGGTTAAGCTAGGTCTATGTTTGGTACAGGTACTTCAATACAAAGAACAAGTGACAGGGCTAAGCTAGGTCTATGTTTGGTTCAGGTACTTCAATACAAAGAACAACTGACAGGGTTAAGCTAGGTATATGTTTGATACAGGCACTTCAATACAAAGAACAAGTGACAGGGTTAAGCTAAGTCTATGTTTGATACAGGCACTTCAATACAAAGAACAAGTGACAGGGTTAAGCTAGGTCTATGTTTGATACAGGCACTTCAATACAAAGAACAAGTGACAGGGTTAAGCTAGGTCTATGTTTGATACAGGCACTTCAATACAAAGAACAAATGACAGGGTTAAGATAGGTCTATGTTTGATACAGGCACTTCAATACAAAGAACAACTGACAGGGTTAAGCTAGGTCTATGTTTGATACAGGCACTTCAATACAAAGAACAAGTGACAGGGCTAAGCCAGGTCTATGTTTGGTACAGGCACACCAATACAAAGAACAAGTGAAAGGGTTAAGATAGGTCTATGGTCCCAAATCTCTACTCTTAGTGAAATGATGCATCCAGCAAGTAGTTGACTAAAAATGAAAATGTGTATGTTTTCAATCGAGTTGATATTATTATCATTATTATTATTATTATTATTATTATTATTATTATTAGTAGTAGTAGTAGTAGTAGTAGTAGTAGTAGTAGTAGTAGTAGTAGTAGTAGTAGTAGTAGTAGTAGTTAGTAGTAGTAGTAGCAGTAGTAGTAGTAGTAGTAGTAGTACATGTATTATCATTTAATTATTATTATTGGCAAAATACACACAAGCTCGCACACAAAAGTCACATAAATAGATGATTATCAGAGAGTAAAATATGACATACTGTTGTACTAATTCGTCGTACCTTCACATCGTGAACCTGTAAATCCAAACAAACAGGAACAGTTATAACTACTGTCAGATATCAAACAAGAACCGCCATTAAAACATGGTGAACCTGAACATGGTGTCTCTGAAAATAAATAATAGATGACAACAAAAACATATTTCAGTATAGTGTTGTTACATCAACGATAAATCTTTTAAAAGCACAGTTGATATGAATAAATTTTATCACACCTCAATAAATGTTGGGTTGATATGGAAACCATTTTCTAGGAAACAAATATATGTTCAGACGTCAAGGCTAAACGTTTTACGTAAGCCTTTTGAAAAACGTATTAATTCCACACGGAAAACAGTTATAAGAAGAGTTTGCAGATACCAACGGAGTAAACTGAATCCGTAAAACGAATAAGAACAGATAATACAATGGCCAAAAGAAATAAGACAAAAGACAAACAGACAAACAACTATCTAAAAAACATAAAAGTAAAGTTCGAAAACCATTAAAAATCGAAGGTGCACTCAAGTGCTCCAGAAGGTTATGCAGTTCCTGCTCCACTAATGGCGCCCGTTGTGTTAATCTAGTTACAAACCCAGTTATAAGTCATGAATGATGAAATAACCTGGAAGTGTTTACGACAAGTGGAAAATATCCTTTGTCATTTGTGACACAGATATTCCATAACGGTCAACGATGGCATGAAGCGACCGTCCAACTTTCGAAATGATGACTTCAACCTAGTCAAGAGAAACCCTTGTTTTAGTAGCGTCTTTGTTATTAGCAACCCTCTATCATGGACATTATAATAGGAACCACAAGCTCTGGAATGTCTTATCAACTGGGAGATATTTACTCCATATACAGGTGTTGCTGGAATGTTCCTACATACATAAACTTCAATAAATGTTTTATTGCGGTTCGTTGGAATGTGGAGTCGCACGACACTGTAAGACGCTTAGACGATGTGTCAACAGTGTAATCGTATCGAACACGTATGGATAATGGCTTCGATAAAGCGTTTCAAGCAAATCCTTACATCACTTCTACTTCTACCAAATATTGACCGCCTTTAACAAGTTGAAGCTTATGATTGCTTTCTGTTATGTCTTTAATACTAAATGTTTCTACAAACCTTCACAATTTGTTCCTCTGAAACCATCTAGACAGGCACAATCGTAGCTACTTCCAGAAATTGAGCAGGTACCATTAAATATACATGGTGAGATGGTACATGGTGTCACTGAAATACATATAAAAACAATCGACAAGAGTGATTAAAAATGCACAGCATCTACACGCTGGGCTTGATAAAATATGAACCTTGCATAGATCATGGTTGAAAGAAGCTGTACATCTAAGTTGTGTTAGGATCACGTTTAACTTTCTATGGCCATAGTAATAAAGTTTGGGAATTGATATCTTTTTTGATTGGCTGTTAAGAAGAATTTGGATAATGAATCTAATTTTCTGATTGCAATATTCCATTCTTTAACTGTGGTAGGAATAAATGACGAATTGGTTAAAGAGTGTCTACAAAAAGGAACTATTAAATGATCGCCATTTCGAAAAGGGTACATAGTAGTACTCTGAATAGTTGGGGGGACTAGACGACGCAAGTATTCAGATGCCATTCCACATTTTATTTAAAAAAAATAATTGGATGTTGTCTGCGATATCGTCGGTCTGATAGTGTTTCCCAACCTGTCTCAGCATATAAATACTCCGATTTTGTAAAAATGGGTAAACCTGTTACAATTCTGGCTGCGTCTAATTAAAGTTTTTTCTAATTTGTCTGAATAGCCAATTCCACAGTTATCCCAGACTTCACAAGCGTATTCAAAAAGGGGGCGAATGTAGGCTAAATACATTTTTTCTAAGTTTGATCTATTTAGAATGAATCTTAATTTCCGTAATATACCTAAATGTTTAGTTATATTTGTTATCATATTGTCTAAATGGTCATTCCATTTTGCATTTTGGAAGATGATAACTCCCAGATGCTTGTGACTAGTAAATAAAGGGATACATTTGCCATTAAAAGAGAATTCGATGTTGTCTATGATACCGGTATTAGAGAAAAACAAGATTTCTGTTTTCCGGGATTGAATGACATTAGCTATTTACAGACCAGGCATTTATTTCCAGTAGATCATGATTAATTACAGTTTTTATTTGATCAACACTTTGATTAGAATATCGAGTGATGTGTCGTCAGGAAATAACCTACTCAACGATATAAGTGTTTCTCCTATATCATTTATGTATATTAGAAACATGAGAGGGCCCAATACAGACCCTTGGGGTACACCAGCCGTGACAGATTCGAAACTTGACCAAGAGTTTTCATTAATTCCTTTTGCCTTCTTTTGAACAAATAGTTTTCGAACCATTTTATTAACTTCCCTTGAATTCCGTATGAATTCATTTTGTGAATAAGGCCTAAAGAGGTACATGTATTACAAAGTAAAATATACAACCATTTTCCGTAAAGGTGACATTACAAAAGTTAGTATTCCATCATAAAACAACTACATTGGGTTTTAGTTACCTTGACATTCGGGACCATTAAATCCAGGAGGACAAACACAGACGTAGTTTCCATCAACACCAATACATCGACCGTCATTCTGGCAGGGGGCGCTGCTACATGGTGTCACTGTAAAAAATATGTACAAAATAATAACTAATAAAATGAAAAACAAAAAATACGCACTGTAAGAACAGTTCTGAAATCTAACAGAAAATCTTAGAAATAAAATGAAAAACAAAACATACCCCACTGTCGGCACAGTTCTAAAATCTAACAGAAATTCATAGAAATAAAATGAAAAACAAAAAATACTACATTGTCGGAACAGTTCTAAAATATAATAGAATATCGTAGAAGTAAAATGAAAAACAAAAAATACCACACTGTCGGAACAGTTTTAAAATCTAACAGAAAATCATATAAATAAAATGAAAAACAAAAAATACCACATTGTCAGCACAGTTCCAAAATCTAACAGAAAATTGTAGAAATAAAATGAAAAACAAAAAATACTACACTGTCGGAACAATTTTAAAATCCAATCGAAAAAACAAAAAATAG
>MJUT01009459.1:15584-28889 GCA_002080005.1 Gigantidas platifrons
TGTACAGTAGTTTGTTGATAGAGTCTGTGTCTTCTTGTTCTAGTTCTAGACTATGATGGTATGGTGAAACATATTGTCTAATTTATGATAGTACTCACGTTTATGATTTAACGTGTACAGTAGTTTGTTGATAGAGTCTGTGTCTTCTTGTTCTAGACTATGATGGTATGGTGAAACATATTGTCTAATTTATGATAGTACTCACGTTTATGATTTAACATGTACAGTAGTTTGTTGATAGAGTCTGTGTCTTCTTGTTCTAGACTATGATGGTATGGTGAAACATATTGTCTAATTTATGATAGTACTCACGTTTATGATTTAACGTGTACAGTAGATTGTTGATAGAGTCTGTGTCTTCTTGTTCTAGACTATGATGGTATGGTGAAACATATTGTCTAATTTATGATAGTACTCACGTTTATGATTTAACGTGTACAGTAGTTTGTTGATAGAGTCTGTGTCTTCTTGTTCTAGTTCTAGACTAAAATCCAAAATAAACACAAAAGTATAGATTAATGACAGGTACTTTATCAACATATTTTTGTCCTGCAATTTTGTGGATTTTCTGGTAAAAAGTTCATGTGGAGAGATGATAATAAAAGGTTTCAAGAAATACCATATGTCAAGACTCTTTGGTGGTCTTAGTGAAAAAAATGTCAGTCCTCAGTCATTAATTTTCTAACGCAAAATACCAATCTTGTGTCAGTCCTTACGAAAATCTGCCGAAATTTAGCTGGTCAGGTCTAACAGGACTGACAAATTTCGCGAACTAAGCTCTGTAATAAAAAACGTCAACAGTATATCAATGATTTGTATAGTACTATTTAAATCCTTGAGTATGTAAGGATGTCATAGATGACTCCATTGATAACGACTTTAACGATGCTTGTTTCTGCTCTTTTCAGACAATTTGGCAGTACAATACAATTTTTTAAAATTTCCAATCAAGCAGTGCTTTCAAGAGAAGCTGGTTATCGTAAAAAAATTGACGTCTATATGATCGTCAATCGCAGGCTATTTTTTTTTTCCAAAAAGAAAAAGACATGGATATAATTATGAATGTAGATGCAATAAACAGCCAGATTGTTTATTATCACTGTTTCCAATATGAATTAATTTTTTCAATCATCCTTGTTAATCGTAATTATATGTTAGTATGTCACTTACGTTAACATTGGATAAAAAACAACTGATAACCGAATCATTTACAAAATGCGGAATGAAATAGTTTTTAGAGTTATCGCTTCGGGTTTACAAGGACCATGTCATCATCCCAAAGACAGTTTGATTTCTTTGACTTTTTAGGTACATGTAAGTATATTAATTTTCAAGAACTCGAACAGGCTACATTTCTTACTACCAGTGGCAGTGATATTGAATTCTTACGGATCTTATTTCATTTCAAATGACATTTGGAAGAAGGACTGAACATAAATCAATGCCAGGACAAACAAAATCATTGTTGCAAAAAATAATCAGATCATTTATAGCATGTGTATGCAATGATACAATTTCTATATTTTACAAGGAGCCAGCTGGGATACTGAGTTTTAATTTTTAGGGTCTTAGCTAAATTTTTAGGGGCCCCGTTTTTTTTCAGTTGATGTTAAAG
Source organism: Gigantidas platifrons (assembly GCA_002080005.1). Classification (NCBI taxonomy): domain Eukaryota; kingdom Metazoa; phylum Mollusca; class Bivalvia; order Mytilida; family Modiolidae; genus Gigantidas; species Gigantidas platifrons. The sequence continues at coordinate 17,200 of MJUT01009459.1, forward strand.
AAAAATCAAAACATTCGGACAAGAATGAATAATTGTTCATTTTCAAAACCCATTCATTCAGGTAATACAGGCTTTTTAAATAATTGTGGCAGTATGAAATTTTATCTTTGTCTGTCTTCCTCTTTCGTGGAGGTTTAATGTTGTTGATAAACATTTTCTAAACAGGATTAACTACCTACATGTACTTATAATTTTTACTTCTTGAATGGAAATGGGTACACAAAAAGGGTTCCAGAGATGCTGATTTAATTTGTATGTCATACAATAGATCCAGCAATAATTAAATTTAATCAGGTCTTGTCCTGATCCATCTGACCTAAAAAACAAAATCCTGATTTTGCTAGGAATGCACTTTATTGTGATGTCAAACTGGTCTATAATGACATTTGATGTCAATTTAGTAAGCAGTTGAATTGGACAGGGAGTCTGTATGTGATTGTGAGCAAAAATGATGTCAGTCGGCATACATATAGTGCTTAGTATCCAGTGGATGTAACTGAATACAGTGTAATCGTTCGAGTCATCATAGGACCTTTGAACTTTAAAGAGCAAGTTTGTTGCTTAAGGACAAGGGACCAATCATTTCACTTGAAAGGGCTAGGGAAGGCTGTGCTTTTTTTTCTAAGATAATAATATTTTCAAATTTTTGATGCCGACACAAAAAAGACAAAATATAAGAAGGAATTTTCATTTTTTATGTTCTAAAAAAAATCACACAAAAATTGGCTATTTGGTATTAAGCTGAAACTACATGTAGATCCCAGGAGAGTACCAGAATGCAACATTTGGTTTCATTTACTTCAGAGGTTCTGGAGGCATTGAGCCAAAAAGGTGCAAAACGAGTGTTCATAGTTGAACAAAAACGATGCTACCTGTTTAGCATGTGACCAAGCTACATGTTATCTTTTAAAAATTTACCATCGGAGATTGGTTTCCTCAGAGGTTCAGAGATAAGGGGTGAGTGATTGTTGTTTAATGCCAACTCAGCAATTTTTCAGATATACTTTAGTAGCTCGCTGAAACAACAGTCCACAGATAGACATGTCGCCCCACTAGGACACATTACTGAAACAACAGTCCACAGATAGACATGTCGCCCTACTAGGACACATTACTGAAACAACAGTCTACAGATAGACATGTCGCCCCACTAGGACACAATGCCGGACACAATTTTGGAAGGGGACCACCCAAGGATCATTTCAGCAAAGTTTGGTTGAGATTGGCTCAGTAGTTTCAGAGGAGAAGACTTTTTTTTTCAATTTCTTCCCCCCTTTATTCTATTTTTAGCTTGGCGGCTATCATGGATGGAAGTTGGAATCACCGGACACAAATTTGGAAGAGGGCCATCCAAGGACCATTCCACCAAAGTTTGGTTGCAATTGGCCCAGTGGTTTCTGAGGAGAAGATTTTTATGTGAATTTCCAATAGGGCCCTATGTTAAGCTAAGTTCGGCTGTGGGGGCCATCTTGGTCGAAGGGCCGAACCGCCAGACACATTCTTGGAAGAGAACCATCCAATGACTATTTCATCAAAATTTAGTTCTTATTGAGCAAATGGTTTCAGACAAGAAGATTTTGATGGGAATTTCCCATAGGGTCCTATGTTAAATTAAGTTTGGCTGTGGCGGCCATCTTGGCCGGAGGTCTGAAATGCCGGACACACTTTTGGAAGGAGACCACCCAAGGATCATTTAAGCAAAGTTTGGTTGAGATTGGCTCAGTAGTTTCAGAGGAGAAGATTTTTTTTTAATTTCATCCCCATTTTTTTCTATTTTAAGCTTGACGGCCATCTTGGTTAGAAGTCGGGATCACCGGACACAATTTTGGAAGGGGACCATTCCACGAAAGTTTGGTGGCAATTGGCCCAGTGGTTTTTGAGTAGAAAATTAAAATCTGAAATGTTGACGGACGAACAACGGACAAAAAGTGATGGCAATACCTCACATGGTCTAAAGGCCAGGTGAGGTAAAAACGGAATATATGTTAAACTACTCCTTGCCATGTAGCTGCAGTTAAAATTTGAGCTCATTTTGACTTATACTTACTAAAGCAACAATGGACAAATGAAGAAATTTCTATTTTTAGCAACATCAGCCATCTTGAATGGAGGGCGGGGCTGTCGGACACAATTTTGAAAAGGACCTACCCAGGGACATCCCTGCCAGGTTTGGTTTAATTTGGTTCAGCAGTAGAATAAGATTTAAATGTGATATTTTATCAAAATATGCCTAATTTGCATAATCGGTATAAATCGGCTGAAAGAAAAATTTCTCAGAATAACCCAGAATATATGTTAAACTACCCCTTGCCATGTAGCTGCAGTTAAAATTTGAGCTCATTTTGACTTATACTAAAGCAGCAATGGACAATTGAAGAAATTTCTATTTTTAGTAACAGCAGCCATCTTGAATGGAGGGCGGGACTGTCGGACACAATTTTGAAAGGGACCCACCAAGGGACCATTCCTGCCAGGTTTGGTTTAATTTCGTTCAACGGTTTCAGAGGAGAAGATTTAAATGTGATCTTTTATCAAAATATGCCTAAATTACATAATCGGTACAGGGGTGTGGAATTGCCATGCCCGACTCGCACAGAGAACCTGCCAGACAAGTAGATTTTCCTGGCTAGCTTGTCCGGGGACAAGTAAATATCAACAAATAAAAATAATTTTTTATTAAAGTATTCTGGAAAGACAATTTCTCAAATGATATATCGTAAAATATTGACGGTTATATAAATGTTTTATGTGTTTTTTTTTTTATTGGAAACCATCGCGTCAGTGGTGTTCCGAAAGCAGCTAAAAATAACCAGAATTGTACAAGCTCTAAGTTGAGTATTATGACCCGATTGCAATGATAATTGTACTGCATTTACTTAACGAAAACCGGGATCGTGTAACAGGTTTTTATTGATGTTCCGAATGTGACGTTTCCTTGCTTGTCCATGGCTTTTCGTAAAAAACAGGGCCTAACATCCGTGAACATACATTGTATAATACAAATCGGGTTGCAGTCGTTACAATGGATAAATATTTAATAATAAAAAAAAGCTGGAAAGGTTTTGTTCACAATGAGAAAGTTAACAAACGGTAAACTCTAGCGGGAAAAGACACATAATTTGTGGAAAAACACCCAACAGCGGCAACGGACTGTTCAGTCAAAATGGCCAGCCAATTTCACATGGCTACTGCTGGATTCTGATATTGTCTCATATTGCAATATCTACAGCCGTACAGGAAATATTTTGATTTTGTTGACCGGAAATCATTAATGTTTTTTTTTGTTGCAAAATCGTGGACAGAATGGATACTTATCTTCCCATGCCCATGGAGACACAACTAAAACGGTTTGATGGATAAAGCCATAGTCAAGGTTAATCAAAATTAACTTGATTGATATGAGAATTTTTTTCAATAGCTTATTTTGTATCTATAAACAACCGGATATTCTCTGACTGCACATTCCTATATGAAATTCAAATTTAAAATGGTCTTCATTTGGGCAGTGATCACTTAGACAGGGATGTTTGTGTAACATTTCAAATTTTAGCAATGATGTAGTAGAAAATATAAACAAGTTCAATTTACTTTTTTTAGTTCACAACTGTGTTGTTTTGCAAGTATCAAATGTTTATAAAAAAAACAAAAAAACAAAAAAAACAGGACAAGTAGGATTTTGTCCGGACAAGTAACTTTTTTCAGATAACTTGCCCGGGGACAAGTAGAATATTTCAATATTTCCACACCACTGCGGTATAAATCGGCTGAAAGAAAGATTTCACAGAAAAACCCGGAATATATGTTAAATTACTCCTTGCCATGTAGCTGCAGTTAAAATGTGAACTCATTTTGACTTATACTAAAGCAGCAATGGACAATTAAAATTTCATTCCCCCCTTTTTCTATTTTTAGCTTGGCAGCCATCTTGGTTGGAAGTCGGGATCACCGGACACAATTTTGAAAGGGGGCCATCCAAGGACCATTCCACCAAATTTTGGTCTAAATTGGCCCAGTGGTTTCAGAGGAGAAGATTAAAATGTGAAAAGTTTACGACGACGACGGACGAAACCTGATGGCAAAAGCTCACATGGCCTTTGGCCAGGTGAGTTAAAAAACAGGTGAGTTGACATGTATGAACGACGTTCAGTTATATAGGGAACATGTATATAGGAACCGCCCTCATGGTCTGTCGGAATGCCTTGAAGGATATTAATGAGACTTGGTATGCCTCTTGCATTTATAGGTTGTCGGACTAATGGGCTGTCGGACTACTGGGCCGTCGGACTATCGGGAGGACCCTGTTGCTATGTACACATCATGTCGGAGAAAAATACCTTCCTGGTTTAATCTGGAGCAATATTGTCACTATATGTAAAATTAAATAGTGTCCGCCCTTACAATTGTCTCCTATGATAAAGTCCGAGGACGGAATAAAGCACAGTGATGACTTCGTTCGGTCTGTGCAAGGTTTTTCATTACAAATATAACACAACCGGACACAATTTCACAGGACACTATTATGTCTTACATATATACTGTATACAAAGGATTTGTATAGTAGAAAGGATAAGAATCTCGCGATATTTTGCATAGATTGTATGTATTTAAAGTATGTTGTGTGGCAAGAACAAGTGAGATTACCCATAGTGCTATTCGTTGACGATGTGCGTGCCTTGATTATTTTAACCTTTTAACATTTTAAACCAGTATTTGTAAATATATAAAACCATAATTACAGGTATAAAGTAAAAGTATTTGTCCTAAATACCAATCATTAATATTATAATAAAGTATCAAATTTTTTTTAGATGTATCGCCCATATTTCATCAATAACTGACATTAATCGATTTGCCCTTTTAACCTTCATAATCCCGCCTATTATGGACGATCAAGACTTGAATTTAATTTCAAACTCTCTTCTCTCATCATACCGAATATTGAAGCGGAGCCGTCATTTTTGTGATAATATAAATATATTTCAATGAATAGAATGAGTTTTATTGAAAACAGTGCTCCCGATTTGTATTGATTTAAGGATTGTTTACCATCATCTGTCAAAATGGCGGCGTTCTGGGCGAAAATGAGGGTGACCTATTTAGAAATCAATAAACTTCCTTATTTACATGAAATCGACATACCAAAGTGTGTTTATGTGTATTCGATATATAGTATGGATAAATTAACAGGGCCGTATGGATATATTGACAGGGCCGTATGAGCATAGTTTTTAGGGCACTAATGATGACCAATAATATAGTGTTACTAACTGGCTTGACAATGATGATTACTTTTACCTATGTATCATTTTGCCACCAACAGCAATACTCTGAACGCACCTATTTGTTTTGCCACCAACGGCAGTATTCGGAACGCACCTATGACAACACATGTTTCCTTCCCCTAAACTGTAATATTCCCTCGAACTACTGATGACAATCTCATATCAAAACATGATTTTAAATTAAAGTATGATTTTTCATTTGTACAATTATGCAAAAGGGAAAGTTTTGAAATGAACTCCTCTAGATCTATGTAAAATGCAGCTCGAATTAAAACCGGAAGTGAATTTATCTGTATTGGCCCCGGGTTAGTACTTATTGTCCCGGGGCTGAAATGCCTTATTAAAATAGTCAATTAATATGAGAGGAAATATTAAAACCGTATTAGTCAGGCAGATTTTGTCATAATAGGACAGATTTTTACATATTATCTAATAATTATTGTTATTATTAATTATATTTCAAGAAATATTTTATTTGATGAAATAATAAATATAGACGTTCTTTAGATTTGTAATAATTGTTACGTATATATCAGGGGCGGATCCAGGATTTCAAGTTAGGGGGGGGGCACACTTCAAAAAATCGTGCCGAGCGGAGGGAGGCACAATTTTTTTTTGGGTATTTCGTGTGAAAAATCACGGTTTTATGCAAAAAAATCATATTTTTTCCAATTTTAGGGGGGCACGCATCGGGTGCACACCCCCCCCCTTGAATCCACCCCTGTATATACTTCATGATCAAGAGAAAAAATCATTAATGTTATAAATATAATAGGATTTTTATTCCGAACACTGACCATTATAAAAATCAGTTATATTTGGTGTTTGTAGTATTTAAATTTTATTTTCAGATTGATAGAAAATCCCATTAATTTGAAACAGAGCATACAAGAAGAAACTGTGCAAGACTAATTAGATTTATATCCCTTTATTGTAATTTGTGATAATAGTATTAGTAATTTAAAACAATTTGAGTTGTCTTTCTTTGCAATTTTTTTTTTTTAATTAATATTTACATGGTAATTAACCTCAATTTACTGATGACCAGTGGAAAATAAAGTTTGAAATGTGATGATGAAGGAGTTGGCTTGATGTTTTCAGGATCGGGATTGATTAAATGTGGAAAATAGTTTTTCCACTGATAAGAGTCTGCAAAAACGAAAGTAGAAGTGATTAAACTCAGTTGACAACTGAGAACAGGTGCTACTGATTCCCCTCCACCCGGATATAATGTCATTTCAAACATTTTTACCTCTTGGTCGGAGATTTGAACACTGCCACTGACTGTCCTTCAGAATTGTCTCCATAAGTTACATTGCGACCGTAAAGGAGCGACTGCCACCTCCGCTACTAGGTGTCACTCCAATGCAAAGAATTTCGACCCTGGTTGGCATGGAGCGAGTTCGACCTACAACTGTAGCTTCCCTAGTTTAACTATTTCATGGTCGAACTCACCATAGTTGTACTACAGTGACGTCATCCGCTCACTATAGTCCTACGAGACTTAAGTGGTATGTTCCTTTAGTTGCAATATGGCGGACAGATGTGAAGATAGAGAAAAATAAGAACAGTTGCACAGAATATATTAACTTCAGTTATTAATTTTAGTGAATCTCATACCACTTTATGTACATTTAAGGACACTGTACTGTACTGCACTGGCTACGATTACCTGGAGTAGATAATAATAACGAAAAATTAGGATTACCTGTATTCCGGTACTTAGTCTTTCAGGTAATCCTAATTTTTCGTTATTATTACCAAATCCAGGTAATCGTAGCCAGTCATTTTTTTTTATTAGACACAATGTAATACTTGGATAAGAGATAAGGTTGTGGTGGTGGTATACTGTATTCATGATTTAATTATCATCATAAAAATGAAAAGCTGGAAGTTTCTATCAGTGATATAAAATAAAAGCCACAAGTTCTAATTTAAATAGGGCACGGGTGGCTCAATGAGTTAGGTCGCAGTATCTAACAACTCATACAAGCCTATCACCAATACGGCGTGGGTTCGTCCTCGGCTTTGTACATTACAAAAAAGGGTGCGCTCGACTCGCAACGCATGTGATAAAGTTTACCAGTTGCTTGCCCATGGTCTGTGGTTCTCTCCGGATACTCCGGCTTCCTCCACCACTAAAACTGGTCGCCACGATATAGCTGAAATATTGTTGAAAGTGGCGTTAAACACCAAAAGTCAAATCAATCAAATCATTTTCAAAAACTAAAAAAGAAAAAAGAAAAAAATGTTTTTCTAATTTATTTTTTATTTTTGGAACTTCAAAAGGCTGTGGACTCATAATCATAGACTGGTAAAATACATGTACATGTCTATGAGTAGATGCGATGCTCGCCTGTAGGCTGTGCCTAATCCATATTATATCATTAGAGCTTTGGTTTTTCATGAATGACCACATCAAATCGTCAGTATCATCGACGAGCGTGTCTAACATCCAACGGATAGTCGAAAATGCTGCCATTTTGTTTACTACAGTTTTTTTTTGTAGTTCGCGCTTAACTTGACAAACGCATGCGCAGTAAACCTTCCGGTACAATACTACAGTTGATGATCGAACTCGCTCATGGTATTTTCAACGGGGTTATACACACAATGTATAAAGAGACCCGTGTACAAATGCTTCGGAATATGCAAATTATACAGTAATTATGACCAAATAAGGCGTAATTGGCATCAATTGAAATTAGCAACACTTTTTCTTCGTGAAAATACAATTGGAAGTGGAAATGTAATACAAAAAATAGGAAATTTAATACAAAAAAATAGAAATTTCATACAAAAAATAGGAAATTTAATACAAAAAATAGGAAATTTAATACAAAAAATTCGAATTAGGTCGTATACGCTAAATCAAGGTTTATTTTTTAACAAATTCCACATCATTTTCGCATAAAATAAAAGTTACTTCTACTATTTATCCACGTTCAACGTTAGCATAATTTATTTCACAAAAATAAAGGTGTGTAGAAATCGAAGGGAGATAATTTCGCGGGAAAATGACATAATCCAACTTTCGATCTGAGAATGTTTGATTGTTTAACGCTGAATGCTTACATTACAGTGTAAATTTTACAGACTGAGAGTTACTATATAATCATAGGAAAACATTGTCAGTGGGTAACTATACAGTCCTCACCGAAACAACACTCCTCGGTTAGACATGTCGACCCACTCTGACATATTCAGGGGCGGATCCCTGATTTGAAGCTAGGGGGCGCACTTAAAATAATGGGGCCGAGCGGAGCGAGGCGCGAAATTTTGGGGGTATTTCGTGTGAAAAATCACGATTTTACGCAAAAAAAAATCCTATTTTTTTCCAATTTTAGGGGGGCGCGCGCCGGGTGCGCCCCCCCCTTGAATCCGCCCCTGATATTATCCTGAATAAGATCCTACCAGTTATTAGCTCACCTTGCCAAAGACGATGTGAGCTTTTGCCATCAATTGGCGTCCGTCGTCTGTCGTCCGTTAACTTTTCACATTTTAATCTTCTCCTCTAAAATCACTTTTACCAAATGAACTGAAAATTGGTAGGTAGCATCTATAGAAGGTCCTCTATAAAGATTGCACATTTCGTCCTGATTCGTTAACAAACATGGCCACCACAGGCAATTATTGATTCTGATCGGTCGATTAACAAATATATTTTCCTCTGCTAAAACCGCTTGGCCAAATGAACTGAAACGTGGAAGGAAGCATCTATGGAAGGTCTTCTATACATATTGCACATTTCGTCCCGATCCGTTAATAAACATGGCCGTCACAGGCAATTCTTGTTTCTGATTGGTCGATTTCTTAAAAAAAAATCTTCTCCAGTCTGAAACCGCTTGTCCAAATGAACCAAAACATCTATGGAAGGTTCGGTATAAAGTTTTCCCAAAGCAGAATGAAAGGTGAGCGATACAGGGTAACAGGCTCGGCACACTGGGCCTCTAGTTGTTCACTCTTCTTACTGCTGCATGCTTAGCAGAGAAGTAACAAATACCAGTTTGAAAATCTTTTGTTTTACACGTTCGGGAATTGAACCCACGATCTAGTCCAAGTGGGGCGACATGTCTATCCGCGGACGCGGACTTGTTTCAGTGAGCTAGCAGTATAAAAATCCACCAGTAAGCGTGTTGGTCTGGTACAAAGCGGACCTCATCCTCATCTCATTGAAAATTAACTTGTTCTCGCCATGATATAGCTGAAACATGTTGTTTTCACAGAGAAATTCATGAAAATAAAGCGACATCGCTGTACGGCAAATAGCAATGTATCTATTCCCCGTACAGTAAATAACTATTCGCCGTACAATTTATCCGCTTGATTTACATGAATTTCTCTGTGAAAACAATAGTTTATTTCGAAATACAGTGTTGATCAAGCTTAGATATAATAAAACTTTGTTCTACAAAAACGTCAAATGAATAGTTGAAGGATAAACATGCTTTTTACAACTTTGAACTCGTCACATGCTTCTTTGAACAGGTACCACCCGGTCCGATTCTGACGATTTGAAGAGAGAGAAAGCCAATTATGGATCATAATCAGCCTTAAATAGTAGCTACATTATTAGGAATCAATATCACAAAACTTTACTTGTCAGCAAAACGTAGAATATAATGAAAATAAGAAGAATTTGACCTTACCTGACTTCACGTTTGTTTTTCCACCCGCTTCGAGGGTACGTATATCCGGTGGTGATGCTACACAGTGTTTTTGTAGCGTTTGTAATGTATAAGGTTTTTTTTAATATGACGTATCATGTTTAGTTACAATACATGTAGATGTAAACAAACAAAAAACGCATAAATATACATACACAGTGGCACATGTACTAAAGACCGAGTATAATTTACAATAACTCTCCGTTTTAGAAGAAACAAAATTCCTGGCAAGTCATATAAATATAGCGTCAATAAAAGGACAGGTGACGACAAATGTGACACCGGCAATATTTCTAGGGGGTCAGAGCTATAATCCGACTGCCCGATAGTCCGACGGTCCGGTAGTCCGAGAGTCCGGTAGTCCGACAGTCCAATAGTCCGAGAGACTAAGTACATTTAATAGCTATTCTATGAAAATAAGATGTATGTTCTTCATGAGAAATGTTCGCTTAGTCAGGTTTTGTGCGTGAAAGCAAGATCCGTCGTCGAACCATCTTCGCGTAACCCTTGGCTAGCGAAGATGTCGTCAAACTGGCGTTGCAAGATTCTTATTGTGGTTTACTGATGCATATAGGTGTTGGAAAAATCTTATTAGGTTAATACTGAAGCATATATTGTCTGAGGTTGGACGTTATCCTATATATTTCTCTGTAATTTTAGCTATGTTAAAATATTGTCACAGATTAGAAGGTCAACAGGAAGGTTTACTATTTGGTGCTTATATATGTAATAAAGAGTTACATTTGAGTAAAATCAATACATGGTATTCAAGTATATTATATATTATGGATGAATTGAAGATCAGGAGTTTAAATATCAAATTAGGTCAGTTGTGTAAACAAGTAAAAGATAATATGTGTAACAGTTTTCTTGATTTTTGGAATGGAGAAAGGGTAGATGCCATTGGTAGCAACAGAGGTAAATTAGATACATACTTTTACATAAAGACCCATTTTGGGAAAGAGAAATATTTAGAAATTAATCATTTTAAAATTCGAAAGTCAATCTGTAAAATAAGAGTCAGTGCTCATTCATTAAATATTGAAACTGGCAGATATAAGAACATTATAAGACCAGAGAGAAAATGCACAAATTGTTCTAAGGGAGATATTGAAGATGAGAAACATTTTATTGTAGGTAGACTGTCCTTATATGAAAATATTAGAGTAACATTTTTTGATAAAGTTATTGACTTGTGTCCAAATTTTAGATACATGGGCACATCATCAAAATTTGTCTGGCTATTTACCAATGAAAATGAACAAGTTTAAAAAAAAATTAGGTAGCTTTATTGAAGAATGTTTTTTGCTACGAGGACACAACTGATCGTATAGATATCATTACTTATTTGTTTAGGTGAATTATTATAGTTATTATACATGTTATATTAAATGTAAATTGATTTATGGTGGTGTTTGATAGGCTGTGATCTTGCCGTGCAGTCACTGAACATAAATATGTTTTCCTGTTTTTTGTTTGTTTGTTTTTTTTTGTGTCTACATGTATCTTTATATGTCTCCAATCATTCCAATCATTGTATTAAATTGATTGCCCCTTGTGGGACCTTAATTGGCAATAAAAAATTCTTATATTAAAAATATTTTCATCAAATTAATTTTCAAAACATTTACTTTACAAAATTAAAGAAAACAGGTCTGAATATATTGTCTAGATCCGGAATATACCTTTGTCTTTGCCTTTTGTTCGTATAAAAAAGAAAATTAAAATGGCACTGTGGCAC
>MJUT01009459.1:67070-81007 GCA_002080005.1 Gigantidas platifrons
TTTTTTTCTGGTGATCTTTATTATATTACAATTTTGTTGTATTCAAATTACATATATCAAATAAAACAGATTTTTTTCACCTCACACACTTACGCTTTTATAATTTTGTTGGGTCCTGGGGCTTTTTGTCAGGGGGCTTTTGTCCTAGCGGGACTTTTGTCCTGGGGGTCTTATGTCCTGTCCCCACTTTTGTTATATTACTTCTGGATTAATGTTACTTTTTGTTTACACATGTTTTTATCAGAGCACTGCAACATGTACATTGTTTATAAAATTTCTTGTAATGTTTAGAAAAATAGTTTGTTAAACAAATGGCTATTCAAAAAAAAAAAAATAAGGTAAAATCTAAAAGAAACCATGAGAAAATTCTGAAAAAAAGTTTACTACTTGCCAAAAACTTATCTATTCCAAACAAAAATCTTGATCTCATTGATGCTTGAGTTAGACAGATTTTGCTGTGATTAATTCAAGTGATGTGAAACACCTATATGACCCTGATTTTTCTATGGTATTTTATAGATTCATGGTTTGTAGAGTTGTTGGTTCAGATTTCAAAGACAAATACTGGTAAACTGAAGGAAACGTTACCTAAAGCATTGATCCATGCTACTGAAAAACTAAAGATTATCATTGAGTATGTCCTGAGTAGTCTAAGAATACCATACCAGGTAAACAAAGAAATCTGTGTTTAAGATGAAGATATCTTTATGTAAAATAGAGATATCTGCATTTTAATTACATATATCTCTATCAGAAATACATACAGTGAAACTCAGTTGTGTCGAAGTTCAGGGGACTCAAAGAAAACTCCAACTTATTAAGTGCTTCGACACATCCGTATGCAGTTTTGACTTCCGGTTTACTCGATGTTTACCTGTGAAGTTGACTTCCGGTTTAACGTGTGGCACTTATTCGTTACCTATGTGTATGTACATGTATGACTTGTTTCAGGGGTTGTACTAAACTACGAAACAAAATCAAAACACAATGAAACGAAACGAAATGCATGTATTAAAAACAGCTTGCCATATATATGACCATCATATGCAATAATAATTTATTTCTTGAAATGTGAAAAAAAACTAAATAGAGTTTGGCACTCTCCAAACATATTGCCCACTATTGTTGTAACCCTAACTCTAACCCTAACTATAACTCTAACCCTAACTCTAACCCTAACCCTAACCCTAACTATAACTCTAACCCTAACTCTAACCCTAACCCTAACCCTAACTCTAACTCTAACCCTAACCCTAAACTCTAACTCTAACCCTAAACTCTAACTCTAACCCTAATGACATCCAAAATTTAGAAATATTTATTTTAAATCTTATTTTGATAGGTTTATTTTCTGTAGTTTTCTTATCAAAATTCCTGTCTGCATTTTTCAAACATATTTAACCTAGCCTTTATGCTAGCCATTACACCACCTAGGGATTTTCTGCAGAGTTGAATAGACCTTGAGGTGCATGATCTTTATATATACAGTTTAGGAAGGTTTTTGTTCTTCTAGGCCTTCTACATCTTTTAGATATTTTGTTCTTAATTTGTTCTGCAGTCAATGTAATTAAAAATAGATCTCTGCACTTGCTCATTGTTGTTTTTGCAAAAATGAACAAGTGAAAGATCTAATGAGATTATTATGCAGTCAGTTTGATTTGCAAAAACTGCAATCAATAAACAGAGATAATGTACTCAAGTGAGCCTCTGGTTTAGATTAAATTATTTCATGTACTATATTTTTCAGGTTGAATTAAAAGAGAAGCTGTCACAAAAACCAAAAGGTATGTTAATGATAATGTATTATTTTTCGCTGATTACAGTTTTTGTAGTTTCTGATTTACAGACATGTTCATGGATATTGTGGTTTTTTTTAAAAAATTTTGGCTTTTTTTTATATATATACATGTAATGAAATAAAAGAATGTGTGTTTTTTGCTGATCTGATGCAAAGGGTCTTGTGAGCTATTGTCATCTCTTTGCATCTGTCATTGTATTCGAAACCATCAGGCCAATTGGAACAAAACTCGGTAGGAATGGATATACCTCTAAAATGTTTAAATTTTTTCTTATCAGAAATCCACAAAAGGAACAAGAGACTACCATACCATTTCCAATATATAAAAGGGGGGGAGACGGTCAAAATGGAGCCAACACCGAAAATGTTGAATGTTCTTTTGTTCTGTTATACCACGTCCAGTCAAACTTGCTTTAGTCACCACCTCTAATAGACAATAACTTGAATTCTGTCACCTTAATTTCAATTTTCCTTCACAGTGCATTTCATATTAAATCACTTGTATTTAGCAGCCACCTGTCATATGTGATCCCACTTTAATGTTCCACTTGGATGGTCACATAAAGACAGTTTGACTGAAGCAGCACATTGAAAGTAGAGTCCACCCTTAGTTATGACATGTAGATTGGGAATTTTACTGAAAACTTTAGCCAATCAATTTCTGTAGTACTAAAAAATAATGCATTAGAATGAATAATGATATTCATGTATTTATTAATTTTGTTTGTTTGGCAGTGTTGCATGCTACTTTCAACAATATTTCAGTTATATCGTGGCAATCAATTTTATGGTGGAGGAAATCGGAGAAAACCAACGACCTGTCGCAAGTCACTGACAAACTTTATCACATAATGTTGTATCTAGTACACCTCTCCATGAACAGGGTTCAAACTTACAACTTTAGTAGTGATAGGCACTGATTGCACAGGTAATTGTAAATCCAACTACCATACCGTCACTGCCAGGTATATGTCTGTTAGGGATATTGATTTTGCCTCATTCTACGATTTGTTTCTATTGAATTTTAGAACTGTTCCGACAGTATGGTATTTTTTCTTTTTCATTTTATTTTAAAAAGTGTCAAATATGGCAACGAGATCATGATTTAAATTGTTATCGTCAGATTTTCTGTTATTTTACATGCATGAGTGTCATTTTGCTTTGTTGTATTTTTCTGATCACCATGGCTGCATTATGATTTCATTTATTATCTCACATTCAATGGCCGACAGTTTAGGAAAGACTGTGACTATGTACATAAAGTAACAAAAGAGATAATAGAAAGTCGTAAATATGTTTTAGTAAGTAGTTTTCTAGAAATTTATTTTTATTGACCTCTCTTCCCTATTATTGCTTATTGCGAAAACATTTTGACGTTTTCACCACATGCCAAAATGATTACTTACTATCTAGAAAAATTATAATTTCCCGTTTTCTACGAGTTCCTTTTCAGACATATCGAAATATGCCGGACCGTCGGACCTGACGGGTAAAAATCAAGCCGGTTCAATGATGTTTTCGGCATATTGGTCCGAAAGTATGTTAAAAATTTGTTCTCTACTTCGGTCAGGAAACAATTTTATCTTTGCATTGTCGGTCCGTCAAACAGTGTCTTTAAAAGTCGATCTTTCTTGCTATAACATGTTTATTTCTTTTAATAAGCATTTTCTGTGAATATAAACTAAACTTGACCATTGCGTAATCCTAATCAAGTAACTTCCCTTAAAGAAATATAATTCACCCAAACATAGATCGGCATTCGACTAGATCGGTCTTTAAAATAAACCCAAAACGATTATCATTTTTGTCCCCCGACGCTTCGTCGAAGGGGACTATAGAAATGGGTATCGTCCGTCCGTCCGTATGTCCGTCCGTCCGTGTGCTTTTTGGTTTCCAGATGATAACTTGTGAATGAAAAGTCAGATTGAAGCTAGGTTTGATATGTAAGTGTATCTTATGAATATCTAGGTCAAGTTCGATAATGACAATTTTTCGACTATTTTTACTAGAGTTGTGCCCCTTTTTATACCTCAAAATTGCTAAATATTTGGTTTCCAGATGATAACTTGGGAACAAATAGTCAGATTGAAACTAGGTTTGGTATGTAAGTGTATCTCATGAATATCTAGGTCAAGTTCGATAGCGATCATTTTTTCGACAAATCTTACCAGAGTTACATCCCTTTTTATACTTTGTCTGTGTGTCCCGAATTGGTTTCCAGATGATAACTTGTGAATGAAAAGTGAAATTGAAGCTAGGTGTGGCATGTAAGTGTATCTTATGAATATCTAGGTCAAGTTCGATAATGACAATTTTTCGACAATTTTGACTAGAGTTGTGCCCCTTTTTATACCTCAAAATTGCTAAATATTTGGTTTTCAGATGGTAACTTGGGAACAAATAATCAGATTAAAACTAGGTTTGGTATGTAAGTGTATCTCATGAATATCTAGGTCAAGTGCGATAGCGATCATTTTTCGACAAATCTTACCAGAGTTACTCCCCTTTTTTTATTTCAAAATTGCTAATATTTTGGTTTCCAAATTATAACTTGTGAACAAAAAGTCAGATTGAAACTAGGTTTGGTATGTAATTGTATCTCATGAATATCTAGGTCAAGTTCGATAATGATGATTTTTCGACAAATCTAACCAGAGTTACTCCCCTTTTTTTACTTCAAAATGGTCCTTGGATGGTCCCCTTTCAGAATTATGAGTGATACAGGCTCACCTGACCCTCTAGTTTACAGTAGTTTCAAAATTTAATCTTACGATATAACCTTGACGTCGGGGGACCAGTGGCCAACGGCCTTTTATCATTATTAATTTGTATTTTGAAAATATATATTCGTAAGTTTCTTTAGATTGATAAAGTTCATATTCTCATTAAATATGTTCTTAAAACCTAATTTCTTGGTACATTGTCATTTGTAAAAAAAAATCGTAACTTAATGGTCCGACATGGTTAGGTACGAAAGATTCATGATTTGAGAAATACAATATGGACGAACCGAAAGATAATGTGTTCACATCTGAGTCAGCATCTCTTTCAGAGAGTTATTGGCAAGGAAAACAAACAATAACTTATTTACTTATGACCACATTAAAAATAACATTCTATAAAAATATTAAAAGTGTTCTTGTATTGATAAACCATCATTTTCTTATCTTAGGTGGGAAAAAAAAGGGGGGTGGCTTAATTTAATGTCTGGACAGAATTATTTTTCACAACAAATTATATTTTTTTTCCACAAAGACATTGATGATGATGATGATGATGATGATGATGATGATGATGATGATGATGATGATGATTATGATGATGATGATGATGATGATGATGATGATGATGATGATTATGAAGATGAGTGTGATGATTTCCAGGATGAGCTTTTTAATTTAGAACAAATATTGAGAATGTCACGAAATAACTGAATACCTAAAAAATTATTCTTGAAGTAAACAAATAAATGAGTTTTTAATGGCGATGCGGAATATGTGGTGGCATTTTAGGTTTTTATTCGGTCAGACAAATTTTCTTTCGGTCAAACATTTTTTTTTAAATTGCCTGACCGAATGTCAGACAAGTTGTCTTGGATTTTCGATATGTCTGCCTTTTTATAGATCTCTCTTCTCCAGTTTGTTGGAGGGGGCGTGTTGTATTCACGTTATTTGTGTTTGATTGAGTATAGAAGTGACCAACACACATTGTGTTGTGTTTTTGTTTTGTTTTTCTTCATCTTGTGTTCCCTATGTTGTCAATTTTTCTGGATTGTCCATTTTTTATTGCTCCTTCAGTATTCTCTAATGTTTATTTATTGCTTATTGCAAAGACCTTTTGCGTTTTCACCACATAACAAGTGATTACTTAAAACCTTACAAAAGCTATAATTTCCCAATATCGATGCCATTTTTGTAGTTATTCCGTATTACGTTTTGATACATTTCCCACAATTTTAAAAAGAATAAAGCGAAAAACAAAAATTCCACACTGTCGGAACAGCAATAAGAGATAAAAGTTTTAAAACTTTGTTTTATGATTTGATAGCACGGTAAACAGTGTGAGTAGACACGGACCAGAAACAATATCTTATTAATTAATATCTTAGTTTTTTTTTTTTAAGTATTTACTAATATGCCACGTTTCATTCACAGAAAACGAAAGAAAAGGAAGGTACAGAAAGAAAGATATACCTAGATTTATTAGATATTATATTGTCGGCCAGAGATGAACATGGCGTAGGGTTGACTCCTCTAGAAATAAGGAATGAAGCTGATACATTTTTATTTGAAGGTATGTTCAGTTAATTATATTTATTTATTATTGTGTTAATTTTGTTAATCGTTTATTGACAAAGTTAAATTTGCCGAAATGTTCCCAAAGCCTCTATTAGCCAATGGGAAAAGGGCGTAAAAAAGTTTGATTACACCAAAGTGGCAATGAAGCCGAAAATCGAGAAAGGACAGAAATTGCAATGGACAAAAGGTACATGGTCGTTTCGTTCTAAAACATACTACACAGAAAACTAAAGATTGAGCAACAAGAACCCAACTAAAAAAACAAACTAAGGCCATAAAAAGTTAATTTCTTGGTTCTCAGGCCCGCCCGCATGTGGAAATTCGTCGCCGCATTGTAGATTTTATTGCAAAAATAGTAAAAAAAAAAAATTAATGCGGTAGCGCTGTCCATACGGAAAAAAAAACAACCGCATCCGTTTTTTCTCTCATATCGAGTGGTCGGTGAAACGCTTTAAAACGCATCATGCTTAAATGAGATTTAAAGCATCGTTATGACAATGTATAAATAAAAAACGTGTTTCCGTTTGACATTTAGACAAAATGTCAATCGTTTCGGTGCAAATTCGGCACAAATGTTTGCCAGTTTTACCAGGGAACATAATAGGGGCTTCTCCGAAGCTTGTACCTTATTGGAATTGCTTATGGAGATAAAATGGTACGTTGGGACCAGTGAATTGGACGTTTCCATAAAAATTAACCACTTGTGATGTTTCTGCCACCATCGGAAGATAAAGTAATGAAAAGATTTATACATTGCCATATTTTTCACAAAAACAAAAAAACAAAAAATGCCTCCTTCATCACTTTTTACAGCAGTAAAAGGATAAAAAAAAATGCTGCCCTCCCTCATCAATTTTGACAAAAAAGGGCCTGAGAACCAAGTAATTAATTTTGCATGGCCTAAATTAATGTAGCTATATAAAAATGGCGGTGAACTCCAGAAGTGTAAGCAGTTTCTGTACCACTAGTAGTACATTTAAATTAATGTAACTATATAAAAACGGTGGTGAACTCCAGAGGTGTAAACAGTTCCTGTACCACTAGTAGAACCTTTAAATTAATGTAACTATATAAAAACGGTGGTGAACTCCAGAGGTGTAAACAGTTCCTGTACCACTAGTAATACCTTTAAATTAATGTAGCTATATAAAAACGGTGGTGAACTCCAGAGGTGTAAACCGTTCCTGTACCACTAGTAGAACCTTTAAATTAATGTAGCTATATAAAAACAGGGTGAACTCCAGAAGTGTAAACAGTTCCTGTACCACTAGTAGAACCTTTAAATTAATGTAGCTATATAAAAACGGTGGTGAACTCCAGAGGTGTAAACAGTTCCTGTACCACTAGTAGAACCTTTAAATTAATGTAGCTATATAAAAACGGTGGTGAACTCCAGAGATGTAAACCGTTCCTGTACCACTAGTAGAACCTTTAAATTAATGTAGCTATATAAAAACGGGGGTGAACTCCGGAAGTGTAAACAGTTCCTGTACCACTAGTAAAACCTTTAAATTAATGTAGCTATATAAAAATGGGGATGAACTCCAGAAGTGTAAACAGTTCCTGTACCACTAGTAAAACCTTTAAATTAATGTAGCTATATACAAATGGGGATGAACTCCAGAAGTGTAAACAGTTCCTGTACCACTAGTAGTACCTTTAATTAATGTAGCTATATAAAAACGGGGGTGAACTCCAGAAGTGTAAGCAGTTTCTGTACCACTAGTAGTACCTTTAAATTAATTTAACTATATAAAAACAGGGGTGGACTCCAGAAGTGTAAGAAGTTCCGGTACCACTAGTAGTACCTTTAAATTAATGTAGCTATAATATATATTCTCTTTCCGTTTGAAAATTGGATTTCTTGTACTTAAATTATGCCTGTTTTAGTGTATGTGAGAATTGCTCTAAAACTAGCATCATAATAAGAGTTTCCACTTTGATTTCCTTTACCGCAAATATTGTGCTTATAGTACAATTAGAAGCTTTAAATACTAGTTTATGTGAAGATGTTTGTTAGACACACGGAAGGGGGGGCGTACAATTTTTACTAAAAATAAAAAATAAACGACCATAAATCTATTATGCACATTGTCATGTTAAATTATAACATAATTATAGAAGAATTTGTCTTGGTAATAATGAAGCTTCATGGGTTTGTAGAAATATGACTTTTTGATAATAAGATTAATCACAGCAAAAAAATACACACCCATTTTCCATTGTTCATTTATCTAGCCTTTGTTGTTTCTCCTCACGTTTGAATTACTGAATTACAGGGCACGATATCGTGGGCATTGTATTCTCTGGCACAACATCCAGAAGATCAGGCTAATTCACAAGAGGAATTAGACAGAATTATTGGTGATAGAAATACAGATTATTTCGATTGGTATGTGTTTTATCTTGATTACTTGAATACTTCAATACAAAATGGTGAATCGAGACTAGAGGGAGGAGTTTGAATATACCAAAGGGGCAATCAGACCAGAGAAAGGTTCTAGATTACAAGAACGTGGGGTGGCGAGGTGCATTCGATACAACATTATGTGATAATGTTTGTCTGTGATTTACGGCATGTCGGTGATTCTCTCCAGTACTCCAGTTTCCTCCACCGATAAAACTGATCACCACGATATCACTGAAATAAATTCCACAAGACTACAAGTTCGTGTATGTAAATAATTAAAGTCAGCAAGTTCTATCAGACATAGCATTTGGTAACAAAATCCAGACTTGGCTTTAAATACATGCATTAAATATGCGTGAGTTGTCATTGTCTACTGGTCACTTTGTCAGCTATACCATGGCAAGAACATGTTCCTTTTTTATGCGTGAGTTGTCATTGTCTACTGGTTTATTTGTCAGCTATACCATGGCAAGAACATGTTCCTTTTTATGCGTGAGTTGTCATTGTCTACTGGTCACTTTGTCGACTATACCATGGCAAGAACATGTTCCTTTTTATGCGTAAGTTGTCATTGTCTACTGGTCACTTTGTCAACTATGCCATGGCAAGAACATGTTCTTTTTTATGTGATTATGATGATGCCTGGTGTTTTACCAGACCAACATATTGAGGTGATTTATGTAGTGCTTATTTACTGAAATAGCAGTCTACAGGTATATATGTTGCTCCACTTCGATTCAATATTCAATATTCAACACCTGAGTTCACACACTGTTTGTATTGCTCAATATTTAGTTTTGTGTAAGTTTTTTTTGTAGATCATTGTATGTCCTGCTGTCCTTCTTCTGGGCATTATGTTGTCTGTTCTTCTTCTTCTGGGCATTATGTTGTCTGTTCTTCTACTTCTGGGCATTATGTTGTCTGTTCTTCTACTTCTGGGCATTATGTTGTCTGTTCTTCTACTTCTGGGCATTATGTTGTCTGTTCTTCTTCTGGGCATTATGTTGTCTGTTCTTCTTCTGGGAATTATGTTGTCTGTTCTTCTTCTGGGCATTATGTTGTCTGTTCTTCTACTTCTGGGCATTATGTTGTCTGTTCTTCTACTTCTGGGCATTATGTTGTCTGTTCTCCTACTTCTGGGCATTATGTTGTCTGTTCTTCTTCGATTTACAGCTTCTGATTATCCCTTTGGTGTGTTTGATCTTTTCTTATCTTGACACTGAACTAGCCAGTCTTTTGATTTTATTCCTTTGTGCTTCGTGGTTAGTGGGGAGCAACAAATACTGCTGTTTTAGTTTTGTTTCGATTCTACTCGGTACTGTTCCGTGACCTTTCACACTAAGTTGTTGACACCAGGGCGGATGGTGATATAACGAGGTTTTTTTTACATGGAAAGAAAACGGGACTTGATAATTTCATGGCGATATGCGAGTTTGGAGATGAATCGGGGGCAATAAAACAGAGTTTTACTGTATATCGATAAAAAAAATTGAATAAACTTAAAACGCCACGATATAGCTGAAATTCTGCTAACCTTGTATCTAAACACCAATCAATCACTATTTGTTATTTGTTACTAGTATAACAACATTGAAATGAATAATTTTAACTTGATTATAATTCATTTTACTCTCTACTTCAGCAAAGACCTCTCAAAGATGGAGTAATTAGGATGCTGTTTAAAAGAGGCATCAAGACTCCATTCCCCGGTTCCGTTTATCATGAGACAAATTACGAAGGAAGTTGAAATAGAAGGCATTAAATTTCCTGTTGGAACTTGTTTTACTGTCCATCTGTATAATCTACATCACAACTCACATGTGTGGGAAGACCCCATGGAATACAGACCGGACAGATTCTTACCTGAAAACCTTCAACAGAAAGATTAATTTGCTTTTGTTCCCTTTTCTGCAGGACCAAGGTAAGTATGTACATTTTACCAGGGCCGGCTTTAAGCCAAGGGGATCAATGGTTCCCAATTGGGCTCCGCGCTAGAGTTATCTATTCTCTGCTGTTCAAGTACACACGACAACTCACTGCAGGTTTTACAGAGAACAGCATTGGGCCTCACACCTACTCAGGCGTTTTGTCTACACCTAACATTTAACATTTGAATTGAATATTTTATTTTATCATTGATCATTCACGTCGGCTTGCCTATTTGTCATCATCACCTGATAAAGGTTATTCCAGAATTTATTTATATTAACACCTACATCGGCTGTGTTAGACATTTGATCTTAAACCAACCAAAAAACTGACCATACATTTATCAGTCTATTTTTACCAAAAGCTGACAATACATTTATCAGTCTATTTTTACCAAAAACTGACCATACATTTATCAGCCTATTTTTTACCAAAAACTGACAATGCATTTATCAGTCTATTTTGACCAAAAACTGACCATACATTTATCAGTCTATTTTTACCAAAAACTGACCATACATTTATCAGTCTATTTTTACCAAAAATTGACCATACATTTATCAGTCTATTTTTACCAAAAACTGACAATACATTTATCAGTCTATTTTGACCAAAAACTGACAATACATTTATCAGTCTATTTTTACCAAAAACTGACAATACATTTATCAGTCTATTTTTACCAAAAACTGACCCTACATTTATCAGTCTATTTTTACCAAAAACTGACAATACATTTATCAGTCTATTTTTACCAAAAACTTATCATACATTTATCAGTCTATTTTTACCAAAAACTGACAATACATTTATCAGTCCATTCTTACCAAAAACTGACAATACATTTATCAGTCTATTTTTACCAAAAACTGACAATACATTTATCAGTCCATTTTTACCAAAAACTGACCATACATTTATCAGTCTATTTTTACCAAAAACTGACCATACATTTATCAGTCTATTTTTACCAAAAACTGACAATACATTTATCAGTCTATTTTTACCAAAAACTGACAATACATTTATCAGTCTATTTTTACCAAAAACTGACAATACATTTATCAGTCTATTTTTACCAAAAACTGACAATACATTTATCAGTCTATTTTTACCAAAAACTGACAATACATTTATCAGTCTATTTTTACCAAAAAGGTACAAACTGCATTATTCACCAAGCACTTTTACATTATTAGGATTTCCAAACTCTCAATTTTAAGCGTACCTGATGAAGGCTATTCCAGAAACGGGTCGTACCCACTAAATTTGATATCTACGTTTTAATCATCATACAGTGGAATATTCACGGGTGAGCTGTGACTTCTTTTGCCTATGTATTTTGTTATTCCTAGTTTCTATGATTCTATATTGTTCATATGTTTTCATGCTTTGTCTTTTTTTAATTAGGAATTGCATAGGTCAGCATTTTGCATTGAACGAGGAAAAGGTCGTCATTGCTAGAAAATTACAAAAGTGAGTATTAAAACTATAGAAGACATTATCAACCGCCAAGACAACAATGTAGAATTAAAACAACAATGTAGAATTCAAATATGAAAAGTTTGAAAATACCAAAGGATTAATCAGAAAACCTAATACGAACAGTGTACCTGGTGAATGTTATTCCAGAAATGTGTCGTGTGCACTAAATTTGATATTTCCGTTTTTATTACTATCACTGGGTCGATACCTCTGCTAGCTATAGTGGACTATCTAAGTCCCCGAAGGTATCATCTACCCAGTCTGTTTAGACCCTCTAGATTTAACTGCGTAGAAATCTCTGATAGTGGACTATGTAAGTCCCCAAGGGTATTATCTACCCAGTCTGTTTAGACCCTCTAGTTTTCTTGCTCTCAAAGATTTTTAAATTATTTGGCTTTCTAATATTTTGGCTTAGAGGGTACTTGATGAAGGTTATTCTAGAAACATGTCGTGCTCTCTAAATTTGATATCTACATTTTTATTTATTTTTACTACAACACAATGGTAGACAAAACACTAAAGATTACACAACACGAGCCCCACTAACATTGGGCATGAACTCAGATGCCACGAACCTCACTAACATTGGGCAAGAACTCAGATGCCATGAACCCCCACTAACAATGGGCATGAACTCAGATGCCATGAACCCCACTAACAATGGGCATGAACTCAGATGCCATGAACCCCACTAACATTGGGCATGAACTCAGATGCCATGAACCCCACTAACATTGGGCATAAACTCAGATGCCACGAACCCAACTAACATTGGGAATGAACTCAGATACCATGAACCCCATTAACAATGGGCATGAACTCAGATGCCATGAACCCCACTAACATTGGGCATCAACTCAGATGCCACGAATCTCACTAACATTGGGCATGAACTCAGATGCCACGAACCCCACTAACATTGGGCATTAACTCAGATGCCACGAACCCCACTAACATTGGGAATGAACTCAGATGCCACGAACCCCACTAACATTGGGCATGAACTCAGATACCACGAACCCCACTAACATTGGGCATGAACTCAGATGCCATGAACCCCACTAACATTGGGCATGAACTCAGATGCCACGAACCCCACTAACATACATAATTATGTATATTCATTGATTTAAGAAAATTATTAAAGTATAGGCATAGGAAGCATACGGTTATGTATATAATAAAATGTATCAGCTGTTAGCTTTATTTAATATGGTAAGAAGTATCTACCACAAGCCTCCCTATTATATAAAGCATGTGTCAACTGTAAACTTTCATGTTATATAGTAAGAGATAAACAGTGAACACTTATTTTTCAGGTTCAGTTTATCATTGGATTCAAATCACACAGTAAAGAAGAAAATATCAGCTGTAATGAGGTCAAAAAATGGAATTCGATTGAATCTTTCGGTCAGGTTCTTGATTTTGTTTTTACAGATAGATAAATTGTTTGTAACATTTTGTATACAGTCTATATTAAAAAAAAACATGAAAATATTGGTTTACTTGTTGACGTTAACTGACAAGTAGTCCCGTTTATTTAATTATAAAATCCAAACCAGGTTGTGACATTCAGTGTGTCGGGGAAACCGGCAGTATGTAATAAAAACGTACAGAGGAACATATTTGCTGGTTTTGAAGATCTTAAAAAATAGATTCAAATTGATGAAATATGAACTTTGAAGAAAAATATTTTAAAATAATCACAGACCATAGCAAAACAAACCAGCAGTGCATCTCTAAGATCTCAAACTCCTACACACACAAATAATCACCAACCATATCAACATAAACCACATGGCATCTCTGAGATCTCAAACTCCTACACACAAAAATAATCACCAACCATATCAACATAAACCACATGGCCTCCCCCTGAGATTTGAAGCTCCTACACACAAAAATAATCATCAACCATATCAACACAAACCACATGGCCTCTCTCTGAGATCTCAAACTCATACACACAAAAATAATCACTATAATAAACCATATCAACATAAATCACATGGCCTCT
>MJUT01009459.1:132884-146902 GCA_002080005.1 Gigantidas platifrons
CCTGCTCATGAAAATGTGACGCAAATTTGATGAAGTCACTGAACCGTAACAAGAATTGCTCTCGGCAGCCATATTTGTTGGTCAAACGGAACGAAACAAAGAAACTTTATAGAAGACCTTACATAGATGCTTCCTGCCAAGTTTGGCTCCATTTGGCCAAGCAGTTTCAGAGAAGATTTTTTTAACATTAGCCAATCAGAAAAAAGAATTGCTCTTGAAGGCCATGTTTGTTGTCCGAATGGAACCAAATGAAGAAGCTTTATAGAGAACCTTACATAGATGCTTCCTGCCAAGTTTGGCTCCATTTGGCCAAGCAGTTTCAGAGGAGAAGATTTTGTTAACAGTAGCCAATCAGAAACAAGAATTACCCTTGGCGGCCATATGTGTTGGCGGAACGGGACGAAATGAAGAAATTTTATAGAAGACATTACATAGATGCTTTCTGCCAAGTTTGGTTCCATTTGGCCAAGTTGTTTCAGAGGAGAAGATTAAAATGTGAAAAAGTTCACGGACGGATGACAGATGCCAAGTGATGGCAATACCTCACATGGCCCTTTGGGCCAGGTGAGCTAAAAAACTGCACTAAAGATAATAAGAGTAAAATTTTGCCTTTCAAATGAGAAATTTTTGAATTAGGGCCACTTATAAAAATAAATTGAATGAATTTTTTTGCATTTTTGGTGTTTTATGCCACTTTCAGCAATATTTCAGCTATCATGGCGACCAGTTTTAGTGGTGGAAGAAGCCGGAGTACCCGGAGAGAACCACCGACCATGGGCAAGCAACTGGTAAACTTTATCACTTGCGGCTGCGAGTCGAGTGCACCTTTTTTTGTAACTTACAAAGCCGCACGCGAACCCACACCATATTGGTGATAGGCTTGTATGAGCTGTTAGATCCAAAGACCTAACTCATTGAGCCACCCGGGCCCTCTATAAAAATAAAATATTTTTGGAGACTTCAATAGCCCATTAAGATGATCATTTTGCAAAAACAAAAAAACTGCATTAAAATTGGATGAAAAAAAAGTTCGAAATTTTCCGAAAGTTTTAGTTCAAAAAAGGTAATATTTACATAAGAACGCAATAATTTTTCTAAAAGGTATTTTCCCAAGGAATTCATTTAATAAAACCCCCCATCAAAATCAGATAAAATTAAGCTCACCATGTACAAATAACAGAAGCATCAATTTTTGCACCTTTGTGTCTCTTGCTTGGAAATGGGTAGGGTTATAACACCCAAAATTAATACAAACCTTTATTCTGTGCCAAAGATCATAGTATTAAAAAAATCATAAAGATCCAACAATTAGAAACCATTCTGTCAACAGCACCATTACATATAATAACTGGTTTAGACAAAACAAATATAACAAGAATTCTGCGAGTATTGCACGTAGCAATACATTGTCCCCTACCGGCCGCAAAAATCAGAGGACCTAAATTATTAGAAATATCACCTTGCAGTGACTGGATTTTAAATCAAGTCAATATCTCGAAGGATGTAAAAAAAATCTGGACAACTTAAAATATAAAACAAAAAATACAAGTTCAAGGGCCATAACTCAACTAAATATCATTCCACCAGATCAAAATTCGAACTTAAACTGTAACTCATCTAGATATAGATATATCCCAAATATCAAATCAATATCTCATAGGACGTCAAAAAAATAGTCCGGACAACTAAAATTTTGAACAAGAAATGCAAGTTCAAGGGTCATAACTCAGCCAAAAATCATTCAACCAGAACGAAATTCAAACTTAAACTGTAACTCATCTAGATATAGCCACATACCAAATAGCAAGTCAATATCTCATAGGAGGTAAAAAAAAAATGTCCGGACACCTAAACATTTGAACAAAAAATACAAGTTCAATTGCCATAACTCAGCCAAAAATCATTCGACCGGAACGAAATTCGAACTTAAACTGTAACTCATCTAGATATAGCTATATAACAAATATGAAGTCAATATATCAAAGGACGTAAAAAAAAGTCCGGAAAACTTAAAATTTGAACAAAAAACACAAGTGCAAGGGCCATAACTCAGCCAATAATCATTCGACCGGAACGAAATTCGAATTTAAACTGTAACTCATCTAGATATAACTACATACTAAATATCAAGTAAATATATGAAAGGATGTAAAAAAAAAGTCCGGAAAACTTAAAATTTTAATGTGACGGACGGACACAACCTAAAACTATAGTCCCCTTCGGCTTTGCCGGTGGGGGGAATAAAAACCTACCTGTTCTAGGGAACAACAAATTCCACTGAGGTTGCGTGATACGTTTCTTCGTTTGAAGCTCAGAAAGACGACACCATTCACTCTTCAATGTTCTCTGCAGACAATTGGGATGAAATTCTTTGTCAAACTGTACTCGTACAGCACGTGGGGAAACTCGTAACACTACCATAGCTATCTTTATGTAGTTTGATTCATATCTTGAAGTTGTTGCCTCTGCCATTCTGCAAGAACAAATCAAAACATATGGTTTGTTGACCAAACCTTTCCCTCTTAGTGATACGATGCAGTCATGCAAATTTATGTTTTCCACATGTGAGTACTGAGTACTAGTGTAGGTTCCCAGGGCTGAAACTCACAGAACTGTTAACCACTCCCCAGGTTGTGGTTAGAGGGTGTCTTCTTGAGGGGGGAGGGGGCTGTCAGGTTATAATATCAAAAATGTAACTTTGGATCATAGTGGGTTGCATGTATAGAAAGTGTTAGGTCCCTTTACTTTAAACATATTTTATTGTTCAAAACAAATGGATTAGACACAAGTTTTTCAACTTGTGCTAGGTCCCTGCTCAGGTGGTGGATAAAGGGTGCCCTCTTGATGGAGGAGGGGGTTATCAGGTTAAAATATCAAAAATCTAACTGTGGATCATAGTGGGTTGTATATTTGAAGATTGTCAGGTCCCTGCACTGTGAAGACCTCTTTTGTAGATTTCAGATGCACATTGTAACCGCTACAAAAAAAATCACATTTTCATCCCTATTCAACTCTCCATAATTTTCCAGTGGCAGTAAATTGTCGCTATCCAGGTTGGTCCACCTCGTCCTGAATATAGCTGAAATACTGCTTACTGGATGATAAGCAATACAGTCTTTCAATTTATACAATATTCCAGGGCTTGTGGTTTCTATCATGATTTCATTGATAAAGGGTTGCTATTACCAAGAAAGCTTCTGAACCAAGGGTTCCTATTGGTTAAGTTGAAGTCATCACTTTGGAAGTTTTACAGTCGCCACCATGACTCAGAGATGCAGCTAATCGTCGGCCCTGTCGGACCTATAGCTAGGGGGGCAGAATTTTAGAGGGCCCGGCAAATGACGTCTTTGTATCAGACCTAATGACCGGCAAACATTTTTACTGCTTGGGGCTGTCAAAAATTAAATTTCTGTCGGTCCTGGTTACCTCTTAGACCCCTAAACGAAGGATCTTTGATTATCGTTAATAAAGTCAAAAGTCGTAAAAAAATCAGTAAAACTTTCTGTTCCTTTCTGTTTATGGTAAATTTCGGGAACCAGTTCCCATTCCGGATTATATTTCGTATCCTATCGGTAATCGTTGTAAATTGTAATATGATAATTTCCGTTATGGCTGCATGGCCAATACGGGACTTCGGAGTTAAAAAGTCTTTTGTAAAGGAGGTAAAAAAGGACTATTTTATTTCCCGCCGTTTGACGTTTTTTTCATATGGCTGCCGTGGGCGTTGCCAACGACGCAGCATTTGAGTATTTCAGCTGTCAATCGATGCATTGATGCAGGAAAATATTAAAAAAATAATACCCACAGCTATTTATGTATTTTTTCTAATATGACAAATACTAATTGGTTTGTCTGTATATTATGTTACTGTAAATCTAACATTGATACAGGGAAAATACCTTTGTAAAAAAAAGAAGAATGTTTCTTTTAATGCGACAACTAAAATCATAAAATGTCAATCATTTTCATTAAATATAGTCTGCTCAATTTTTTTTCATAAAGAAGGAAATTTTACACCTGAAATGTTCAGTGTTATCTACAGTAACTAAATTTGAACATTGTCATTACATCCGATGCGGCGATACTGCACAATATAGCAAAGTTTCTTTATCTGTAGTTTCAGCTTCTGATGAATAATCCTAATCTAGCCAGGCAATGATCAGTGATAACATAGAATATGAAATTAACACACAACCACTACCCAGTAAGGTATATAAGGGAAAGTTTTTTTTCTCTACTGATAATGACAGCCATTTAAAAAGAGTGTCCAGAAATGAGACCCGGATGTACACCTTATGTACTCCTAACAGGAAAGAGCTAGACACGGGACATAACTCTTCCAATAACTCCAAACTGTCGTATTAAGTTTACAGAGGGGTCTAAATCTGAAAAAAAAGCACCCACTACCTATCGATTTATCTACAGAGAAAGCCAAAAGGTCAGCATATGAGAAGGAGAGGCGACCAGGGCGATCCTTTAATCGAAAATGGAAGGACAAAATGAACAAACAAATGACGACTTGATATCAAAATACTCATTAGAGGAATAATAAAATCTTAATAATACGAAGTATTGATTATTTGATGTTGCAGGACTATCTAAATTGAATGTGGTCTCAGTCACTAACCCCCCTTTGGTAATATCCTTAATCTGATTCTGGTCGTAGCAGTCGTTAACTGTCAAGGCTTTCTACTTCTTCCTCTAGCCAGTCTAGGTAGTCGCAATCAATAGGTTGATGATTCTACTACATGTACTTTTGGGTGTGTGCAGGACAAAGATAATTAAAAATAATTTTGAAAAGTGCTAAATGTATATAATATTTACAGGTGCAAGTAAAAACAGACTTTATCACTTATTCCAGCTGGCTGATGAGGACCTTGAAGGTTTCAAGGCTCCCTGCATTGGCAACGTTGGCTTGAAGTGAATTCCATTCCCGTATAGTTCTCGGATAAAATGATTCTCTCCTCAAGGTTGTTGAGCTTGCTGGGATTTGGAAAGATCTATCATGCATGTTCCTAGATAAGCGCTTGGGTGGTACAAGCTTGCTTGTTGGATCTATTTTAACTAGGTTTTATAGCAACACTAGCCATGCTTGTCTTCTACAGGCTTTTAATGATGTCCACTGTACATGTAGTTGGTGTAACAGACGAGGTGTTATGATATCTGTTTCTTACTTATCTTGCTGCCCCTCTTTGTACCATTTCAAGGCTATGCCTGTTATTTTGTTGATAATGATCCCATGCAGTACATGCGTATTCCATTGTAGGTCTTACTAGTGCCTTGTATGCATTCTCTTTTACTTTTGGATTACTGATGTTAATGTTTCGTTTGAGGAAGCTCAGTGTGTTGTTTGCATATATTTGCAATGTGGACATTCCATCTCAAATCTGATGATATTGTTACTCCTAGATATTTTGCGGATGTATTAACCTGTTCTTTAAGATTGTCCCTTCAATTATACTGTATTGAAAGTGAAATATTAAAATTAAAAAAAAAAGTACCTCAGGTAGGTCTGGCAAAACTCTCTTAATTGCAGGACCCAATGTCTGACAGGAAATTTTTTTTATCTACAACTCTGATGACTTGGTCAACCATTACACAATATCTGTGACACAAATGACCATTGAGGTGTTCAGTTTGTTATAATCACTATCCGGTTTTTCCTCATTTACGATTTGTCACCAGGTTTGTAACAAGAATAACATGACAGGTGCCACTAGTGGAGCAGGAATTACCTACCCTTCCGGAGCACCTGAGTTCATCCCCAGGTTTTTAGTGGGGTTCGTGTTGCTCAATATCTAGTTTTCTGTGTAATGTTCTGTAGATCATTGTTTGTTTTAGTGGGGTTCGTGTTACTCAATATCTAGTTTTCTGTGTAATGTTTTGTAGATCTTTGTTTGTTTTAGTGGGGTTCGTGTTGCTCAATATCTAGTTTTCTGTGTAATGTTTTGTAGATCATTGTTTGTCCCTTTGTCCTTGTTTCTTTGTCCATTGCATTGTCTGTCCTTCTTTGTCCATTGCATTGTCTGTCCTTCTTTGTCCATTGTATTGTCTGTCCTTCTTTGATTTGAGTTTTTTATTACCGGTTTGGTTTCTTGAAACTTTTCTTGATCAATTATTCAATCAATCACATGCGAGTAAAATGCCACACCTCAGATACAGCATGATAACTTAGTGAATAGCGCTGTTGCAAAGTCTTAATCTCGATATAGAAATAATTTTTATTAATATTCCCATAATTTGATGATTTGTTTATTGTGTGACACCACTTTCAACAATTTTTCAGCTATATCATGGCGGTCAGTTTTATTGGTGGAGGAAACCGGAAAACATTGGGAAAACCAAATACATGCCGCAAGTCACTGACAAAGTTTATCACATAATGTTGTATCGACTACATCCTCACCATGAGCGGGACTCGAACTCACAACTTTAGTGGTGATAGGCAATGATTGTACAGGTAGTTGTAAATCCAACCGTGACAGCCCCTGATGTGATAATGTGATGTATCCATAATAACAGGGACAATACTATTATGGTATGGTGAAACATATTGTCTAATTTATGCTAGTACTCACGTTTATGATTTAACGTGTACAGTAGTTTGTTGATAGAGTCTATCTTCTTGTTCTAGTTCTAGACTAAAATTCAAAATAAACACAAAAGAATAGATTAATCACAGGTACTACAGCATATCAAAGTAATTTTCCTGCAATTTTGTGGATTATGAGTACTAATTATATAATAGTTCCTTATGTACATGTATAGGGCATTATCGTGATTTATAGACTGCCCAAGGGACAGTTGTATTGACTGAAACATTAATAATGCCCGAGTCGCAGGATTCGGACAAGTGAAAATTATGAAAGACTTTAAATAAATAGAAAATTTTTCTTAATTTGGCTCATTGGGAAGTACAAATGTATGTGAAAAAATTTAAGGCAAAGACTTCATTTATCACACGTTTTGTTGCAATATGTTCGTTTTTGCATACATCCAATAATAACCAGAAGTCAGTGTTGGTTATTTGCCCTTAAATATCCATATTAGCCCCCGAATTCAACTTTCGGTATCTCGTAGTGGTGCAAAACATTATTATGTCAAAGTACAAGGACAGATGGTGGATAAAAATATGAATAAAATCATATTTCAATCAAATTAACACATTTCAAAATACTATTGGAATAAATAAACTTGAAATAGAATAATTGGCTCAAATGTATACATTGTGTTGAATAGGAATTTGCATTCAAATGTCAACATCTTGGGTAGATTTTACAAACACTTTCTAACATCATTGTACAGATCGACATTGTTTGATATCTTTTTGAGGGGCCCGGGAGGCTCAATGAGTTAGGTCGCTGGATCTAGCAACTCATACAAGCCTATCACCAATACGGCATGGGTTCGCGCCCGGCTTTGTAAATTACAAAAAAGGGTGCACTCGACTCGCAACCGCAAGTGATAAAGCTTACCAGTTGCTTGCCCATGGTCGGTGGTTCTCTCCGGCTTCCTCCACCACTAAAACTGGTCGCCATGATATAGCTGAAATATTGTTGAAAGTGGCATTAAACACCAAAAATCAACCAATCAAGCAATCAATCTTTTTGAAACCGGACTCAAAACAAAAAATATTTGCAAATTGAACAAAGCAACTCTCTTAAGGATTTATTTTTAGAACAAGAAAAAAATTTAATTAGGAATTAATTTATAAGGATTGATCACAATTTTTTGTTCGGTTCATTCGAAATAAACTCAAAAATGTGGTAACACACCCTTGTGTACCACATTTTTTAGTTTATTTCTTCATGAACCGAAAAAAAATTGAGATCAATCCTTAATTAATTAAATTTATAACTTTAATAAATAGATTAATTTAAGGATTGATCTCAATTTTTTTTCGGTTCATTAAGAAATAAATTCAAAAATGTACACACTGGGTAACCCGCAAAGCAGCGGGTTACGCAAGGGTGTGTACCACATTTTTGAGTTTGTTTCGAATGCACCGAACAAAAAAATTGAGATCAATCCTTATAAATTAATTCCTAATTAATTTTTTTTCTTGTACTAAAAATATTTTGACGGATAATAATTGCTTAAAAAAAAATTAAAATTAAAAAATTTCCCAATTGAGACCCCAACATGTGACTTCCGGTTAAATTTTTTTATCTATGACATGATGGATAAAAAATTCTAACCAATCAAATTCAAGCATTTGCTACAAATTAATTTATTTAAGGAATATTTGAAATTGTTGAACAGGTTATGCAAGTATAACAATTTCAAATATTCCTTATAATTTAATTTTACAACAAAATTTAATGATTCCTCGATTTTAATTGCGATTATTTCATGTGACTATTTGAATTTGTCGTTAGCGGATGAACACGGTGACGTCACAATACCAACCCAGATTATCAAGTATAACCAATGTTTCTCCAGGCGGATCAGCCAATCGGATTGCATTATTCACATGAAATTAAATTATAAAAATATAACAAAACAAAAACAAAATATTCGAACAAAAACGAATCGAGGGAAGACATTTATAAACATTTGAATCACATGAAGTATTTTTTTATAACGATTTATTTTGGGAAAAAAAGTTGGGCGTTTTGGTGAAAAGTGGGGGCGTTTTGACCAGTTACCATTTCTTGACGTCATTTTAAAGGGATATTAAAGCTCGTTTTAACATATTTTTTTTCAACTCGTGGCGAAGGTTGTTTTTTTTTCAATTTAATTGTAAAAACAATCCAAAAATACTTTGCACACCCATATAATCCCTAATATCGTTAAAATATCACTTAAAAGGGTCGAAATGAATTTTTGTCCAGGAAGCAAAAATTCAATTATTAGAAAACCCTGAGAACACTGCAAGATATGACAGAATTATCAGCGAATTATGTCACTTTTACACTTAGTTTCATTGATAAAAACAGGGTTAATGTTTCATAAATATCATTTATTGAACCAATCGCAAGTTTTCATGAGATACAAAAAATTACCAAAATGAGCTTTAATATCCCTTTAACAGCAATGTGACGTTACTTATCATTTCTTTTTAATCTTAAAGATGTTCTATATATGCAATATCTGTATCCAACTTCAAATTGTGCAATCTAATTATAGCGTATTTGCACAACTTATTCTTAAAGAAAATAAACGTAAATTTCTTTCCCAAGGGACATTATATATGTCCTTAGTGCAGTCTACCAACAAGGAACATATATGTCTCTAGCGCAGTCAAAGGGTTAATTCAATGTTGAAATATGTGATAAATAGATTAATGGATGCCTTTTTCCATATCAGAGCTGTTATCCCTCGACTGATATCGACCCACAGGGACTTGCTCCCAGTGAATAAAAAGATCGACTATCCACATATATACATAAATGTAATGTGAATAGCCGATCTTTTTATTCACCGGGAGCAAGTCCCTGTGATCGACCCTCGGGCTAAAGCCCTCTGTCCAATATTGGTCTCTCAGGATGATAACAGTTCTGATATGGTAAATGGCATGCATTAATCTATAATTATTGCATTCTCTGAGATCATTGCACCCCCCTCCCCCACATACAAGTGATAGCTCCCGGATTCGAGCCTTCAAAATGCAAGTCCTGGAATTGGTAGAAAATCTCCCGGATTCATAATCTTTGTCAAAAAGTTGAAATTCCGTCCAATCTATCGACTTCCGGTATACATCGATCTTACCTATACTTTCCCTGTGCTTATAATTAGCAACACATCAGCTGATTACACCTGTCAATCTACGACGCTTGGGTGATTTTGTATTGACTTTCAGCAATTAAATCTTAAAAACTAATCACTTTGTTTGTTTAATAGTAAAGTTTTTGACAGGGGTTCGGCATTTTTGAAATGGCTTCTCGTAAAAGACACTCGTCGTGTCCCGATGGACCAGCTAACCCTAAGAAAATTAAATACGCCTGCAAATTTCAAGAAAAGTGGAAAATAGATTGATTGATTGATTTTTGGTGCTTAACGCCACTTTCAACAATATTTCAGCTATATCATGGCGACCAGTTTTAGTGGTGGAGGAAGCCGGGAGTACCCGGAGAGAACCACCGACCATGGGCAAGCAACTGGTAAACTTTATCACTTGAGGTTGCGAGTCGAGTGCACCCTTTTTTGTAATTTACAAAGCCGGGCGCGAACCCACGCCGTATTGGTGATAGGCTTGTATGAGTTGTTAGATCCAGCGACCTAACTCATTGAGCCACCCGGGCCCCTGGAAAATAGAATTTGACTGCATCACCAATAGTGATAAAGGGGAATCATATGTGTATTGCACAGTATGCAATTCGCATTTTGGTATCACATACGGAGGTAAAAACGATGTACAAAGACATGTTACATCAACGAGTCATGAGCAGAATTCCGTTTGCATCGATAAGAACAAGAAATTGACAGACATTTTCTTGAAAAAGACAACTACTAGAGAGATGAGAACGTTCGCAAAGCTGAAGTGTTATTTACATATTTCATTGCAGAACATAATGTGCCGTTTTTGATAGCTGATCATTTCTCTCAACTCTGTAAAATAATGTTTCCAGATTCTGAAATCGCTAAAAAATTCAGCTGTAAGCGAACAAAAACCACCCACATCTTGAGTAAAGCAAAGAATGCTTGCTCCTCTTACATGCAAAATCTACAAAAAAGGGTATCTGAAGATGTGAATGACAGGGAGTAGAATGTTGGTCATTGTGTTATATACTACATTTTGTATTGTATTTGTAGAACTAAAAAGATGTTTTTCATGCATATAAGTATGAATATGTACATGAATTAAACTATAGAAGAGTAAAAGTTGTTGATAAATACGTTGAAAAAAAATCTCCCTGATCAGACCCCCAATCTCCTGGTTTTTGAAGGCAAATCTCCTGCAAAGACCTGCTGACATTATCAAATTGCTGAATATAGTTATCAAAAACAGCGAAGCTTCTGTAGCTCTAGTGAAAATGTATGCAGCGTATAATTTCTAAATCCTACCAAACGCCTAGTGCCTACTGACACAAAAGACATTAGTTTACAAAAAGTACGGTCGCACGATTTACCACACACTTCTTGTTTTTAACGCTTTATCAACTTTTAAGCATTATTTTACTCAAAATATTATGCTTTCTAGAGTAAATACTTATAATTTTCATTCTGTCAAAGAAATCAAGAAAATATCGGTAAATCAACTGTTTCGACAGCGAGTAATGGCGTCCATGATATTTACACACGGTGACAATCCAAACCTTTTATCTGATCACATGTTGACTATTTTTAATTGAAGGGCGGGACTGCTAGCTAAATAGTCATAAAAAAAACTTTACTACATCATTTTACATGCAAATAATTAAAATAAAACGTTATAGCAACAAATTACATGAAGTGTGTGGTAGTGTGTGGTAAATCGTGAAATTTAATTGAAGAATATTTAATCTTTTTTTTTCAGGGTGGGGTACACTGCTAGCTAAAGTCATAAGAAAAGCTTTACTACATCATTTTACATGCAAATAATTAAAATAAAACGTTATAGCAACAAATTACATGAAGTGTGTGGTAGTGTGTGGTAAATCGTGAAATTTAATTGAAGAATATTTAATCATTTTTTTTTCAGGGTGGGGTACACAGGCACTTGTTTCTGTAAAAAATATATACCATATACCTAATATAATATTAGGTATATGGTATATATTTTTTACAGAAACAAATGCCTGTGGTGGGGTACACTGCTAGCTAAATAGTCATAAGAAAAGCTTTACTACATCATTTTACATGCAAATAATTAAAATAAAACGTTATAGCAACAAATTACATGAAGTGTGTGGTAGTGTGCGATAGTGTGTGGTAAATCGTGTCACCCCAAAAAGTACAGGGGTAGGCCTATGCTAAAACGAAAGTAAAAGTGAGAAAACTCAGTTGACAACTGGGAACAGGTGCTACTTATTCCCCAACATCCGGATAATGTCATTTCAAACATTTTTACCTCTTGGTCGGAGATTTGAACCCTAGCTGTCCTTCAAAATCTAATATGAAGTGTCTCCACACCACACTGTCGTAAAGTAGCGACTGCCATATCCGCTAGGCGTCGCCTCAATGCAATGAATAAGAATTTCACAAAACAATGTCGACCCTGACATGGCATTTTCAATGGAGTTAAATAGGCTAGATATAAAACTCTATAAAGAGACCGTGTACAAATGCTTCGATTATACAGACAAATCAGTGGCGGATCCAGAGGGGGCGGAGGGGACGTCCCCCCCCCCCCCCCTTAAAAAAAAGAAAAAGAAAAAGAGAGAGAGGGAGGGGGGGGTCTTCCGTCCCTCTATTAAGCATATCAGCATTCATTCATTCGCCTGTTAAATGTAATAAATCATTATATATTTTTACCCGTTGCATTGCCCTTTTAGTTTATCTAATTACTTTTGAACTTTTGAAGCAGTCGACGATTATTCAGAAAATCATATTTGAAAGAAGTCATTTTTGACTGACGTTCATAAATTATGATGTTATGATTTAACGCGGAAACAAAATTTTAAGATCCGAAGGACAAAACAAACACTGTCACTGTTTTTTAGGGGACGACCATTTGATTTTGAGGGGGTGGGGGTTTGCTGAGAAGATTTTTAAAATAAATATTTTGGCCTAGACTTTGTTGAAAATATATATTTTGATCTCGAAGATGGAGGAAAACATATTTACTCCCTAATATTATTTACTCCGATCCACACTTGAAAATACAACATTAATATAAATAAATAACTCGATTTGGCCTATGTAAAAAATAAATGATTTAACCGTGAATATAATGAAAGTAAATATTTTGATCCGGAAAAAAAATCTTCCAAGCCCTCCCCTTGTCAGCTTATGGAGTTTCAGATAATTCGGTCTCGTTACTAAAATCATACTTATCAAACAGAAAACAACAAATAAAGGTCAATAGTGTTCTGAGCAACTGGGCTGACATCCATAAAGGGGTTCCGCAAGGATCTATACATGGACCCTCTTATTCAATGTCTTCTTAAACGATATATTTTTATTCATTAAAGACAGTTCTCTGTATAATTATGCAGACGATAATACCCTTTCCTTTGGCAGTCCCGATTTTGATCAACTTATTTCTACTCTAGAGTCTGACTTAAATCAGCTCATTGAATGGTTCAAAATTAACAAAATGCA
Source organism: Gigantidas platifrons (assembly GCA_002080005.1). Lineage (NCBI taxonomy): Eukaryota > Metazoa > Mollusca > Bivalvia > Mytilida > Modiolidae > Gigantidas > Gigantidas platifrons. The sequence goes on from MJUT01009459.1 coordinate 146,070, forward strand.
GGCTAATCCTGATAAATTTCAAGTTTTGGCAGTGGGGAAGAAAACCTATGAAAAACGTCCAACTATAAATTTACAAAATTTTGAACTAACGTGTGAAGACAGTAATTACTTGGCATTGAGATCGATTATCTATTAAATTTTGACACACATATAAGTACAATCTGCAGGAAGGCATCCCAACAGTTGAACAGTCTCAATCGTTTAGGCCCCTATTTGAACAGATTAAACAAACCGTCCTGCGCATGCTCGAAGATAGAAGACAGGTTGTTTTTGTCTCCTAAAAAAATGTGAATTTAGTATCTTTTTTCACTTAGGGTACCAGAAGGTTTGGATTAATTGCCGTTCTAATTGATTTATATACATGGAAAACGTATAATGTATGCCCATATAATGACCAATTACTGGAAATATAGTGTTATTGTTTGTCGCTTTGAGGACTCTCGAAAAGGACGACTCGACTGGTAGCATTACTCAGGTATGACCTTGTGTATGTAAACCGTTTACCATGTTTACATTTGAGAAAGTCTGATTATGACATTTAAACATACAAACATTCAAAGTAGAATCAACATATACTAGTACTCCACATAATTAAGATATACTATTACTTTATATCGAATGTCCGACACGTCTTCAACCCCAAATAAACGATTGCATAGGACAAGTAATCCTACTCCACCTGAACGAGGCGAATATAAAAAAAACCAGAGTAGATTCAAGCGATTTAAATACCAATATGGATGATCATTTTGAAATTGGAAACATGCCACAACACTATGCCATATCATCGGATGATATTCAGAAAATAGCTGACGCAGTCAAAGTCGCTATGC
>MJUT01009459.1:175927-190907 GCA_002080005.1 Gigantidas platifrons
AATCAAATCAAATCAATCTAAACATTTACTAATATATGAACCAAGTTCCTTTAAAATAGTTAAGTTTTCATTGGTTAAAAGCCAAATAAATTTAGAAGAATTATTTAAAGAGGATAAGTTTGAACAGTGACTTTCAACTTTTTCAATAAAATCATGAAAGTATTATATAAAGGACACTCTAAAAGGAAATGGTGTTCATTTTCTATCTTTTCTAAAGAACAATATTGACATAAACGTTCAGATCTGGCCAGTCTATCTTGATGGTATCGAGCCTTTTCAATTCTCAGTGAATGATCGCTGATTCTCAACTTACATGAAGACTGTCGGATTTTAAAATCATTTATCCGAGTGTATTTTTCTCTATCAAAGCAATTTTTAAGAGAAAAATAAGTATCAAGCTTACTGTTGTTACCATTCAGCATATCTTGTTTATTTTTATTCCAGAAACTCATAAAACTGTCACATAATTTATCCTTGGCGAAATTACATAAAGTACCAAGTTTTGAGTTTAGAACATGAATACCAAGTGTATCTAAAATATACATTATACTCGAATACCATGTTTGAATGTTATATGCATGTAAATTCTGATTATAAGCATCATATAATAATCCACTCTTAATATTTTGAAGTCTATGAAAATATGTTAACATCGAAATAATAACAGAGAAATACATTGGAAATCGACCAAGTTCTGACATAACGGCAATATTACTAGCTTTTTTTGTTAACACCAAGAATATACTTCTTAAACCTAATATGCGATTTTTCAATTATATCATCCATAAAAACTTTTTCTAGGATAAAATTATTGTGTTTCTTACATGCAGCACATTCCCCATATTTCACTACCATAAAGTAGTATTGGCTTTATTGTATGATCATATAAGTGTAACAGGGTAGATAAACTTGGATTAGATGATGACAAGCATCTTTGTAATTTAAAACAAGCTTTTAAAGATTTCTTAAACAATTCATCTTTCCCTTGCTTAAATTTACCACTGGCTGCAAAAGTAATACCCAAATATTTATAAATGGACACACATTCAACTGGCTCACCACCATAATCAACTGAAATTTTAATTAATTTACCTGGTTTGTTAAAAACAATTATCTTAGTTTTTTTAAGGTTTACATTTAAACACCACTTGGAACAATATGTGTTCAACATGTTTAACCGACTTTGCAAACCTAACTCTGATTCAGAAAAGATCACAATGTCATCTGCATACATAAGGCAATCAATTTTACAATTAATAATATTAACCGAATCCGGACAATTGCCAAACATTTCTAGTAAATCGTTTATAAATAATTTAAATAAGTGCGGCTTAGCACATCCCCTTGTCTTTCTCCTACATATGATTTAAAAGAAGGGGTAATTTCAGAACCAATTTTAACACAGAGATCGTTCTTACTATGCATATTTTTAATAATAGAGTAAAAGCTCCCACCAATACCAGATTTTAAAAGTTTATATTTAATTAATGTATTACTGTATCGAAGGCTCGTCTAAAATCTACAAAACAAGCAAATAGCTTTCCCCCTTTTTAGCTCGCCTGTACTAAGTACAGAAGAGCTTATGTCGTCACCTGTGTGTCGTCGTCGTCGGCGGCGTCGGCGTCCAATGTTAACGTTTGCGTTTAGGTCCAATGTAGACAAACTACTTGGCCCAGGTTGATGAAACTTCACATGTGAGTTTTTCGTGGACAGTTAAAAACACCGCACACAAATATAGGTCACCGTGACCTACTATTTCTGCCTGAATGACTTCGACATTTTTGCGTTAGCGTTTGCGTTTAGGTCCAATGTAGACAAACTACTTGGTCCAGGTTCATGACACTTCACATGTGAGTTTGTCGTGGACAGTTAAAAACACCGCACACAAATATAGGTCACCGTGACCTACTATTTCTGCCTGAATGACTTCGACATTTTTGCGTTAACGTTTGCGTTTAGGTCCAATGTAGACAAACTACTTGGTCCAGGTTGATGAAACTTCACATGCGAGTTTATAGTAACAGTTAAAAACACCGCACACAAATATAGGTCACCATGACCTACTATTTCTGCTTGAATGACTTCGACATTTTTGCGTTAACGTTTGCGTTTAGGTCCAATGTAGACAAACCACTTGGTCCAGGTTGATGAAATTTCACATGTGAGTTTGTCGTGGATAGTTAAAAACACCGCACACAAATATAGGTCATCGTGACTTACTATTTCTGCTTGAATGACTTTGACATTTTTTCGTTAATGTTTGCGGTTAGGTCCAACGTAGACAAACTACTTGGTCCAGGTTGATGGAACTTCACATGTGGGTTTGTCGTGGACAGTTAAAAACACCGCACACAAATATAGGTCACCACGACCTAGTATTTCTGCCTGAATGACTTCGACATTTTTGTTAAGACCTGTTTTACTATTACATTTATATGTCCATTTTGAATACCATAAAATGGTTTTCTTTTGGCAAAGCTGAAGTATTGTTCTTAACCAAATTAAACACTAACCACATGGTTATGACATTCACATGTAACTATAGATTGCACAGGCGAGCTGGATGGTCTGCCTTCCGACCAGCTATTTTTTGTTGATATATTTGTCTGATTTATGTTTCAAATCAAGTCTTGCAAAGTCTTATTGTCATTAATTGACACTGTGCATGTTAAATTGGTAAAACAAATTAATTTAAAATAAGCTACAATTCAGGAAATGGTTTAGTATATAATTAGGACAGAGGTGATATTTTGAGGCCCAGGAAAAAAATACGGGACAGCCACGATAGTCCGACACCTCAATAGTCCGACATCCCGATAGTGCGACACCCCGATAGCCCGACATTTTATAAACAGTTATTTTAAGCATTAAAAGGGTTAGGGACCGACCATTTAACTTGCAGGGGGTGGGGGGGAGTATGGGTGTTTTTTCGTTCAGAATTTTTTTTTCGGTCAACACGAGAGTTAGAATATTTATTTTTTTTGTTGCGCAAAGCGCGAAATTTTTTCCCCCAGAATTTAACATCAGGTTATATGACAAAAACTCTGAATCAGATTATTATTTTTTTCCTCCACCAAAATCATAATATTTTTTTCAGCAACATTGGGAATCATCAGAATATTTTTTTTTAGAAAAAAAAACATAACCCCCACGCCTGTTCAAGTTAAATGGTCGGTCCCTTATAGACAGCCTTAATTTTGATGCAATGATAAGCAAGCTGGAGTCTAGTACAGAAGTTGCTACGATCAGTGACTGAGCAATGATATGTTTGATTTTCTGATAAAAGTGGGTTCATATTACGTTGCATGTTCTTTTTGCGTTTTAACTTTGTTTCATATATGCACGTCCATAACATCACTTCGTCGACTGACATGTGATATTCAGATTTTTTTGTTATTCCTCATGTATTAGGACTTTACCACCTCGATTGCCTCGTACTAAAGACGGCATGCTTGCGACAAACTATAATGCGCACTATACATCACTTGGTTCTGGTGTTTTAATGTTGATTTCACATAAGAATTCTTTTAAGGGGTCGATTGGATGTTATATAGTGATGTCATTATATCAGGATATGTGTAGTAATCTATAAAAAAAATATGCTGATATCCCTCAAAGATTTAGTTACCCTTACTCAAACTGTTATTGGTCAAGACCTAAATGCAAGCTTAGAAAAAAGAGGTATCAAAGGGCTGATCGAGGGGACATTTGCCGATCGTCTACCGCGTAAATTTAGAATTTAAAAACAGTATTATAATGCATACTTTAAGGGATCCATAAATCGGTACACGTAACCATTTGGGTTGTTGACAATTCTTTTTCAATAAATAAAGCATAAAATTAAATGAGGTATATGTGAGATACTTTTATAAGGATCTTTTATCAGAGACAAGGCAACTAATGTTTTCCGAGTGCTTAAATTGTACTCGTAATAACTGGGCGTTCAATAAATGCGTTGAAGACGAGATTTTGGCTATGACTCTGAAAAGGCATTTCTTTTTCGCACCCCTTGTCATGAATTTCTGGTTAATGGCTTGGAGTTTCTTAAACTGTTGGGAGGCCGAAAAGGGGGTATATCAAATTACCGAAATCTGTCATAAATATACAGAGATGTGGAATAAATGTCTGAGACAACAACCCAACAAAACAGCAAAATACATGACTTCACACAGAGAACATCGAGCAGTCTTCAACATAGGGCCAACGTCTATTAAAGTATCGAAATGACCGATGAAAAGTACCAAAATACCCTCATATCTAAATATTAAAGAGATAAAACTAGAATTAAAAGCAAAAACAAATACGTACGTAAAAAAGGCTGGTACCAGTAACAGTTCAAAAGGCATTCATTCATGTTGAAAATTCTGTAAATATACCTTTTCATGTAAAACATATATATTAATGTTGTACTATCGGAGTGTCGGACTAATGGGGTGTCGGACTAGCGGGGTGTCGGACTAATGGGGTTTCGGACTATCGGGGTGTCGGACTAATGGGGTGTCGGACTATCGGGGCGACCCCAAAAATACCGGTGTTTCCGCTAACATGCTCTAAAATATTAGGGTCGGTAGGTAGGAAAAAGATCTTATTTTTAAGAATATGTTTATTTACAATAGTTATATTAGTACAGGGGACATATTCTGACTTTATTCTTTCTTCTAATATGACGTCCTTCAAACGCTTTGAGTCCAAACCAGTGGTAAGATTAATATATACCTAGACCCATTGTAATTTATGACGTCATCGACAATCTATAACGATATTTTACCAATTTTTACATATTAGAATCGAAATAATTCATGGAAGCCATATGTATATATTGTTTTTACCACGGGTAGGCCCTTTATGTCAGCTTTTTGCCCCTCGCTAACGCTCGGGGTAAAACTTCGTGACATAAAGGCCTACCGGTGGTAAAAACAACTTATACATATGGCTTCCATGAATTATTTCTTAAATAGTGATTGTTCAAAAATGGGCAAAAAACCTAAGGGTAGGCACAAAAAATTAGGGCCGGTAGGGTTTAGTGTTAGCAGAAACACATGTAATTGTTTTTTGTGCCTATCCCAACACCCACTGACCTAGATTTCAGTTTTCAAAGTTTACATCTGACTTCGCTTAACCTGATTTAAATTGACCAGAAAATGAAAGGTAACGAAGCAATCTTGTTTTTCTTTTACTTTTGTATAATTTGACGCCACGATGTAGCTGAAATACTGCTAAAGTTGGCGTTAAACACCAACTAATCAATCAATGTATATTTTGAGGGTATTGTTTGTGCTTTCAGATGTATGACATGTGCAAGTTTTCACACTTCTACAAGGAAATATGATTTAATGGAGTTTTTTTTATAATAAGAAAAACTGGGGAGAAGAAACAGTTGTAACAGGTACTGTATATATACAAATGTAGCTTATTGTGTTGTTAAAGGGATACATTTTATAATAATTATTATTCTTGGATAAAAGTTTAGGCAAACATAAATTACTATGCGTTTCCGCTAACCCTAATTTATTGTGCCTACCCTAAAGTTTTTTTTTGCCATTTTTGAACAAACATGATTAAAGTCGGAATGTGTCCCGGCTGTAGCAACTAGCTAAAAATATTAAAAAATAAAATAAAATATTTTTCCTACCTAGCAACCCTAATATTTTAGAGCATGTCAGCGGAAACACAAGTCCTTTTTTTTTGGCCTTACACGTTACACGTTCAAATCTTGGGTAAGATAGCTGCAGCAGAGACATTAAATGGACTTATGTAAGATTTAAAATTACACAACACTGATATTTATTACCGTTGTCTACAGACGGGACAGTTTATTTAGACACTTGTTAAACCTCAATGTTAATAGCCATAATATGTAATGTCTTGGAATCGCAACATTTATCAGTGTCAGTATGAGGCTTGGCTCAGAAGTATCAGTTTGGTGAGTTTTAATAGTAAATAGTGAAAATATAGGATATTTTGTCACATATGAGTCACACCCTTAAATAAAACCCCCGTGGCCTTGGTTTCTTCTGAAAAAAATAGCGTCTTATTTAAAGAAAAATATGGTACTATCTTTTTTATTTTTTGACTTATCCTTGTAACAGGCATCAACTTAGCATGCTATGCTGAAGTAAAATTATATTTCAAAGTAATTGACCCCAAGCCGGAATTGCTAATATGCAATAGTGATGACTCTCTCTCATTTGAAATGGAACTCTATTTGAAGAATATATTGGACAACTCTGAAAATAAGCTAATTGGGCTTGTAAGCACTCTCCTATTATCAAAATTGCTTCCTTTTCCAGCCACTCATCACTAGTAACACGAAAATAAGAAGTTACACTGCCACATGCGTTAAGCCACTTAAATAAATTTAAAAATACTGTTTAGTACATAAAAATTATGCAATAACAGCAATGTTGAACGATTACTGGCTTCGAACCTTTTTTTTTGTCGTTCCTATTCACGTGTCACATGCATAGTTAAGTTGACATGTAAGGATCACTACCATTGCTTTATTCACATCTTCATTACGCTAAATCGCATTGGTGGTGTAATGGTTGGCGTGCTCGCTGTTAGTGTGGTAGATCGTGGATGGTTAGAGCCAGATCATGACAGGCCATTTAGACTAAAATTTGGAATTATATGCTGCTACTCGTTGACTCTGAATCAGAACAATACTAGTTGACTCTGAATCAGAAGAGTGGAGTTACATGTCTACCTGGTGGACTGTTGTTTCAGTGAGCTACCACTATGAAAATCCAACATGGCATGTTGGTCTATTATAAAGTTGACATCATCACCATCTCATCGAAATATAACTTGTTCTCGCCATGGTATAGCTAAAAAATTGCTCGCTTCACCTTAGACAACAATCAATTACTCACACACTCATTACTCTGTTGTTAGTCCACAACATATCTTGCCACACAGTATGGAGTATAATGAAATTGGTATGCACCTCCTATTTTAGGTGCCCATCTTTCTAGAAAAATGGTTTGGTTTAATGCCACTTTCAACAACATTTCAGTTATGTCATGGCGGTCAGTTTTATTGGTGGAGGAAACTGGAGGACACGGAGAAAACCACTGACCTGTCGCAAGTCACTGACAAACTTTATCACATAATTTTGTATCGAGTACACCTTGCCATGAACAGGGCTTGAACTCACAACTTTAGTGGTGATAGCTATAGGCCATGATTGTACAGGTAGTTGTAAATCCAACTACCATACGATCACGACCACGACAACTCCCTTCTGGAAAGACCTACATTTGTATAATTCCTTCCTTATTATTTTTCAGGGAGACCTTGGAAATTGGATGAATTAAGAATCAAAAGTAATGAAGATCTACACAAATTATGGTGAGTTTGGAATGAGAAGAAAATAAATTTTTACAAAGAAAAACAATTATAATGTTAGCTTTTAAAATCTTACGTAAATACTTGACAGATATATGACAGTGAAAAGAAATCGTTCCGAAATTCCAGCCACATCAGGATATATTTTACAGTAGAACTCTAAAAGAAACTTGCTAGCCTGTTTTCTCGAGAATTACAGAATGTTTTAATTTCAAACTGTATATAAAGATAATTGGATTGTTGTTCAGGTTGGTTTATAGTGTTTAACGCCACTTTCAACAATATTATGGCGGTCAGTTTTATTGGTGGACGAAATCTGAGTACCCGGAGAAAACCACCAACCCGCAGTAAGTCACTGACAAACTTTATCACATAACAGGGCTCTACGATTAATACCAGCTCACACTAGCCCCTGGCTAGTGAGGAAATATTTTTTACTCGCCAACAAAGGTATGTTACTAGCCAGATTAATAAAGATACTAATTCGTACCATATAACTCCAATGTATTTATTTCTTTGGCAATAACAAAGGCAATTTTATTATAAGTCCAATTTCATTTAATTTTTATTTTTACTGTTTTTCAAATGACTGAAGTATTAAAACTTGAAGATGGTTTACTGAAGCTAAAAATGTACTAGTGTATATACATTTTTGTATAAGTTAAGGAATGGGGTTTTGCTGAAACGTTTTTCATTTTTCTGACTTTTATTATGATAAACAAGACTTTCACGTTTAAACTTTTTCTTTCCAGTAACAAATTCGGTTTTGTCAGCAATATCTGTTCCTGCCTTTCGGCAAACATCACAAGACATAACGTCGCTACTGTAATCGTAAATAATGACTAAATGAGCCACAAAAACTCGATCAGACTTCCAGACATCTTGGAATTTACGCTTTTCAGCTTTAGAACCCGAACTTTCATTAGTATTTTGGCTTGATACTTCCGTCGATGTTGCATCAGGCAGGCCAGCTTCACGATCAGTTGATTCAACCGGTTTAATCTTTGCGAGAAAAAAATGGAACAATATTTTGTTTTTACACATAGTGGTAACTTTCAAGCGTTAAAAGTATGTGGTTTAAAACTTTCGTATGTGAGTCAATTGTGCGATTTAAAAAACCAGATAATCAAAGTCAGAATTTAAATTAAAAAATATCATCTGTGACGGAACGAAACATTTCCGGAAATATCAACTCGCCGTCTGGCTATCAATACAGAATTTTTACTCGCATTTTACAAAAGTAACTCGCAAATGCGAGTGTTTTGGTCGCAAGGTAGAGCCCTGCATAATGTTGTATCGAGTGCACCTTTCCATGAAAGAGATTCGAACGCACAACTTTAGTGTGATAGGCACTGATTGAATAGACAGTTGTAAAATTATCATACACTCTTTACCACGACTGCCCCCTTGTGTGTAAGAAAATATTATAAATATATCACATATCATTATAATACTCTAATAAATTATTTTAATTTGAAATGACAACCATCACAGCACAGTTAAATATTTGGCTTCTTACATTGTATGACTTTACTTTCCCTTCTTATCATGTTTATTGTTTGTTTGTTTGATGGTGTTTAACACCACTTTCAACTATATTCCAGTTATATCGTGGCAGTCGGTCTTATTGGTGGAGGAAACTGGAGGACCCAGCGGCAGAGAAAACCACCGACCTGTCGCAAGTCACTGACGAACATTATCACATAATGTTGTATCGAGTACACCTTCTCATGAAAGGGGTTCCAACTCACAACTTTAGTGGTGATAGGCACGCACTGATTGCATAGGTTGTTGTAAATCCAACTACCATGCGATCACTACAACTGCTGCCCTAGATTGTTGTTCATTATGTTTTATATACAGTATATGCCAAAATGACAATACTCTCCAGGTAGTTGCTGCTGTTAATTATTCTTTGTTCTTTGTAATAGGCACTGATTGCATAGATAGTTGTAAAATTATCACACACTCTTGACCACGACGGCCACGATGTTTATAATCTATTTATAATCAGATGAACAACACAGCTTCATGTATAAAGTGAGACATACAGTAAGCCATGCATCTCAAGCTAAGAGGCACATTTATTTGTTCAACAACATGCCTTAAAGGAAATATTGTTGGAAAAAATGTGTTTGCATTGTTCATAGCAAATAGATTCAAATTGATGAAATATGAACTTTGAAGAAAAATATTTTAAAATAATCACAGACCATAGCAAAACAAACTAGGCAAGTGTATCTCTACGATCTCAAACTCCTACACATAAAAATAATCAATCACCAACCATATCAACACAAGCCACATGGCCTCTCTCTGAGATCTCAAACACCTACACATAAAAATAATCACCAACCATATCAACATAAACCACATGGCCTCTCTCTGAAATCTCAAACTCCTACACACAAAAATAATCACCAACCATATCAACATAAACCACATGGCCTCTCTCTGAGATCTCAAACTCCTGCACACAAAAATAATCACCAACCATATCAACAAAAACCACATGGCCTCTCTCTGAGATCTCAAACTCCTACACACAAAAATAATCACCAACTATATCAACACAAAACACATGGCCTCCCTCTGAGATTTCAAGCTCCTACATGCAAAAATAATCACCAACTATATCAACATAAACCACATGGCCTCTCTCTGAGATCTCAAACTTCTACACACAAAAATAATCACCAATCATATCAACAAAAACCACATGGCCTCTCTCTGAGGTCTCAAGTTCCTACACACAAAAATAATCACCAACCATATCAACACAAAACACATGGCCTCCCTCTGAGATCTCAAGCTCCTACATGCAAAAATAATCACCAACCATATCAACAAAAACCACATGGCCTCTCTCTGAGATCTCAAACTCCTACACACAAAAATAATTACCAACCATATCAACATAAACCAAATGGTCTCTCTCTGAGATCTCAAACTCCTACACACAAAAATAATCACCAACCAAATCAACATAAACCACATGGCCTCTCTCTGAGATCTCAAACTCCTGCACACAAAAATATCAACAGATGTAGATGGAAATATTGGCACAACCATATCAACATACATAATTAAATGTAAACCACATGGCCTCTCTCTTAGATCCTAAACTCCTACACAAATATTGGCTCTGATTTGAGACAGGCACAGAAAGTTGACAGTGTTAAATGCTGTATACATGTTTGGTATTTCAGGTATGTTTGTTTAAAAGAAAGGAATATGTTGATGACAATATAAGAGGAGTACACAAGAGAATGTATATTATTTCCTAATCCTGAGAGAATATTCAAGGTATTTCATAGGACTGTAGACCCTTTCTTATTAGGCCCCTCACACCAAAAAGGCCACCCCTCTTTTCATGCCAGATTTCATATTCTCAGACATAGTATAAAATACTAATAAATAAACTCCTCAAGAGGGGCCACTCTTCTTATAAAGCCACCAATTCATAGCAGAAGTGGTGGCCTTAAAGAGGGGAATTACTGTACTAGTAAATTGTTCCCCTCAAGAGGGGCCACCCTTCTTATAAGGCCACTTTTTCGCTGCAGAAGTGGTGGCCTTAAAGAGAGGGGAGACTACTGTACTACTGTACAGATGAAAAATATTCACATGCTGGTATTTTTTGAATTATTTCAAGCATAGGTTCAGAAGAATTATAAAAAATTATGAAAAAAACAGTGTTTTCTGTCATTTGTTAATTTTGTTATGAGAACAGCTTGTCAGATAATTTCCTGACACTGACAATCACCTGATTTTTTTTTCAACAGTAAAAGCTGTGATATTTTTCTTTGGTACTTGAAAACAAGTGAAAACTTGATAGACAGTGAATTCTGCAAAAAATGAAGTCTTAATTTATTTAAAAGAACACAATTTGTATGTATGAAAATGTAAGAAATGCATTAAATGAATAAACAATTTTTTTTCTCCAATTTCTCTGATTGATTGAACTTAATTGTAAAAATAACTAGGTAAGTAAGTCAGCCTCTAGTTTTATATAATCATTCAATTTTTTATTGGGGCCATCGTGGCCGTGATCGTATGGTAGTTGGATTTACAACTACCTATGAAAAGTTGGGTATAAATACAAACCATCAGTCTGTCAAACCACAGATTTTAAAATTGATATTCGCTGTTCTCTTCTAGCATGTAGCGTTAAGGAGTAAAAATAAGAGCAAAGATTGATTGACTTTAAGTCAGCATAATGTATTTGGTTTGGTTTATGGTGTTTAACGCCACTTTCAACAATATTTCACTTATATCATTGCCATCAGTTTTATTGGTGGAGGAAACCAGAAAACCCGGAGAAAACCACCGACCTGTTGCAAAGTAGTGACAAACTATCTCACATAATGTTGTATCGAGTACACCTTGCCATGAACACGGTTCGATCTCACAACTTTAGTGTGAGTCACTGATTACACAGGTAGTTGTAACTTCCAACTACCATACGATTACGACCATGACTGCCCCCATAATGTGTTTGAGAAGAGCAATGTATCTATCTGTGGACTGTTGTTATAGTGAGTTAGTAGTATAACAATCCAGTCTGATACAAAACAGAAGTACATTCCAACCTGTAAGTAATAAGAGGTCACCTTTAGAACAAAGAAAAAGTGGCCTTATAAGAAAGGTGAACTCTTAAATGAGGTACAATTCATATGAAATTTTCTATGACATGACAAGAAAAGGTGACTTTAAATCAGGTGACTGCTTAATAGAGGTGACTTCATGGAAATGTTTGACTGTAATCATCGTCTCACTGATCAGTAATTTGTTGTGGCTATGATATACAACATATTATGCATGCAACTGAAAAATTGCTTGCTCAAGATGTTAAAAGACGACCACTCTGAAAGTGTCAGACAGTTTTATTTCAAAGCTTAATTATTCTAATTTGATCAATTATGAAAAGAAAGTTTAAACAGTGATGGTAATAAATTCCGCCAATATCAACAAAATGAACAATCACTTTTCATCTTAACTCACTGAACATTAATAAAAAAACAACATAGAACATTCAGAATCCAGGGCCTTCTGGCTTGAGACAGACACAAAAATGTATGAATAGGTAGATGTTTTTATTTTCCCTTTCTTTGGGTCAATTTTACTTCTTATGGAAATAACAAATATTTAAGCCAAAAAAAATCATTATGAAAATATTCTTCTCTTAAAATCAGTTTGACAATTTGAATCAAAATATTGCAGATATATTCTTTTAGTGATCCTCTTTCTAAAAATGTATCTGATTGTTCCATTCAAGATGGTCACCATTACTGAAAAATGAAATTCTTAAATAGACCAAACTCATCAAGCCAGAATCTGCTGAGATATTAACGGTAGAAGCATAATGGAATGTACAATTGTCGTCTTTAGATAAAAGTTTCTTCAGGTGAGCTATTAAATGTTCTGGTGGGCATCTAGTTACCAATGGAAACAAATTGCAGTCTCTGCCTTAACTTTTTTTCACCTACTTATCCGAAAGTCAAATTTATAAAGAATTTCTATTTATTCAAACAAATTCTTTCATAATTTTCGCTTGTCCGAATCCAGTTTCACTTGTCCCGTTGCTTCGGGCAGGTGGGTTAGCGCGAGGACTGAGTTTTGCATTGAGTTCTAGATATTAACGAGGTTCAATGATGTTAAAATTTATTTTCACAGGTAGAAGAAACAATGAGGAATATTATGGAAGTCATTAAGGAGAGGGAGAGAGCTATTAATATATTAGAGACAGGTGAAATGGGGGAATCAAAAGTTCGAACGGCCATGAACTTTTTGGGAATGAGATACAAACGTACGGAGAAGGAACATTTATTCCCATGGTATCTGAACACTAAGTATAAAATGCTTCACCCAAAATATGAAAAATGGATGGCAAAATATTTAAAATTACACCGTGAGAAAGAACTGAAAATGAAACATCGGGAAAGAAGAAAGAAAATAAGATTCCAAGAAATGTTACTGGATAAATTCCCACATTTGACACAGGACGACCTAGAATATGCATGGAAACAAGAAACTGAGGAAAGAAACAGATTGAGGAGTTACAATTTGTCTGCAAAAGAATAAAAAACAATGTTTGATGAAATGTAATAATATATTCTTGTTCTTATTACATGTATATCATTTATTAATGAGGGGGGGTGGGGGTGGTCAGGGGACAGAGATTGTATGGTAGTTGGATTTACAACTACCTAAGCAATCAGTGCCTATCACCACTGATGTTCTGAGTTCGAGTCTCGATCAGGGCGAAGTGCACAACATTATGTGTAAAACTGACCGCCACGATATAATTGAAATATTGTTGAAAGTGACGTTAAACACCATAAAACCAAACCATTTTTTAATGAACAAACGAAAGACAAGGGACAGCATTCAGTGCTACAGTACAGTCAGAGACATACCATGATAAATCACCGTGATAGATGGATCACTCATCTTGATGATTTTGGTTATATTTTTTGTTCTATTTAATATATTTTCAAAATTTCTTTTACATTTAGAGTGTTACAAAGTCATGTACTTACTGTCACCCAAAGGCATATCAAAATAAGTAAATAGATTAAACAGACCAAAAGATATATCAGTATCACTAAGATGAGTGATATGTCTATCACAGTGATTTATCACGCTATGTCTCTGACTGTACTGTATCGGTACTAGTATCACTAAGAAGAGTGATACGTCTATTAGTGATTTATCACGCAATGTATCTGACTGTACTGTATCAGTATCACTAAGGCAAGTGATATGTCTATCACAGTGATTTATCATGCTATGTCTCTGACTGTACTGTATCAGTATCACTAAGATGAGTGATATATCACGCTATGTTTCTGCCTGTACTTTATCAGTATCACCAAGTTTGATTGATTGATTGATCGATTGGTGTTTAACGTCCAGCGAGCAATTTTTCAGCTATATTCAGGACAAGAGCATTTAAAAATTTAAACGCCACGGGACTCAAAACAAGGAAAGGTGATGGGTAGGGACGGATAAATTAGCCAGTGCAACAGGTCTCCTATGGACCACTCATCATGAGCATAATGCTCAGTATGAGCTGTTACACTTGGTTCTTTAACGTGCGAAGAGTGTGGCAATCTCTCAACACGGGACTCAGTTTCATTTACGTCTCATCCGAAGGACGGGTTGGTTGTGGATTTATACATCCCGCACAACCGATGGATGGCCCTTCAAGCCGAAGAAGCTCTCTGTCCCATTTCTATACCCCGGGGTTCAAGCGGGGTTGACCCCTTTCAGAGGACTAGTGCCTTTAGGACGGAGAAACCTGGTGCCTATTCTACCCCTGGCACAACCCTCTGGGAGGGGGATAGTATCACTAAGATGAGTGATATGTCTATCACAGTGATTTATCACGCTATGTCTCTGACCGTACTGTATCAGTATCACTAAGACGAGTGATACGTCTATCACAGTGATTTGTCACGCTATGTCTCCGACTACTGTATCAGTATCACCAAGATGAGTGATACGTCTATCACAGTGATTTATCACGCTACGTCTCTGACTGTACTGTACCTTTGTCCATCTTTCTGTCATTTCCATGTTGGTTTCTGTTCTCTAATCTTTGGTTCCCCTAGGGTCAAATGTTTTGAAATTT
>MJUT01009459.1:202357-213230 GCA_002080005.1 Gigantidas platifrons
GTATGATAAAGGGTAGGGGTATGATAAAGGGTAGGAGTATGATAAAGGGTAGGGGTATGATAAAGGGTAGGAGTATGATAAAGGGTAAGAGTATGATAAGGGTAGGGGTATGATAAAGGGTAGGAGTACGATAAAGGGTAGGAGTATGATAAAGGGTAGGAGTATGATAAAGGGTAGGGGTATGATAAAGGGTAGGAGTACGATAAAGGGTAGGGGTATGATAAAGGGTAGGAGTATGATAAAGGGTAGGAGTATGATAAAGGGTAGGGGTATGATAAAGGGTAGGAGTATGATAAAGGGTAGGGGTATGATAAAGGGTAGGAGTATGATAAAGGGTAGGTGTATGATAAAGGGTAGGGGTATGATAAAGGGTAGGGGTATGATAAAGGGTAAGAGTATGATAAAGGGTAGGGGTATGATAAAGGGTAGGAGTATGATAAAGGGTAGGCATCTGGCACTTTATCAAATATTCAAAACTACTGTATTTACCACTAAATATATGATAAATCTAAATAATATACCTACACTGTGTGACATATCCCGATCTGAATATCTGCACTATTTAAAAATATCTGTCAATAAAACATCATGCTGTACATGCTAAACATTAATACATGTATTTATCTTATATCTTTAACTCAAGGGTTCGTCGTGGTCCTGATCGTATGTTAGTTGGATTTACAACTACATATGCAATCAGTACCCGTTGCTACTCACGTTGTGAGTTTGAATCCCATTCAGGCGAGGTGTACACGATACAACATTACGTGATAAAACTGACTGCCACGATATAAATGAAATATTGTTGAAAGTGGCATTAAACACCATAACCCCTATCCGTGTTTAGCTCAAACATATCAAACAATAATTCATTGATCTTAACTAATTTTAGGATGACAATGATGTGATGATAATGTCAACTAAAAATAGCTGCACATGCATTATTTCTATTACAATAATATTAACAATGAAATAAACAAAAACAAAATGTAAATTTATAGTCTTCTCACAGGACACTAGAACTAAGAGTTGTTTCTTACTGAGCTTCTTATTTATTTTCTTTTTTCGAAATATTTTGCCTTTTTAGTGCAAGTGCACCCATCATGTGCATAGGTATCTTTTTTTCATGCATTCAATAAGATATTTTTAATATCTACAGCCTGCTTTTCTACAGCAATATCAAGAGCAGTACGGCCATCTTTGTCACTGATATCTAAATCACATTTATTTTCTACTAACATTGTAACGACTTGTGTGTGTCCGCCTTCGACTGCCAGAATAAGTGGAGTTTTCTTCAATTTGTCGCACTGATTAATATTACTATTTCTTTTCAGAAAAAGTTCAGCTTCATCAACATAACCCTCACTACATGCCCTATGAAGTGGAGTTCGTCCATCAGCATCACAGATGTTCACACTACAGCCACTGTCTACCAACAGTTTAACTACTTCTTTAAAATGTTTTTTCAATCTACGGCTGTAGCACATCCGTTTAACACATTCATCGTTAAAAGCAATGTTTAGTGCATTTAAGCCATTTATATTCAATACGTTTACATCACAATTCCATACGATAAGCAGCTTAAGAGCATCGCTACAATATTTTCTACAAGCATTAAATATAGGAGTTTCACCCATTTTGTCGCACTGATTAATATTACTATTTCTTTCCAGAAAAAGTTCAACTATATCAACATAACCCTCACTACACGCCCTATGAAGTGGAGTTTGTTTATCAGCATCACAAATGTTAACACTGCAGCCACTGTCTACCAACAGTTTAACGACTTTTCTGTGCCTGCCCTCGACTGCCAGAATAAGTGGAGTTTTCATCATTTTGTCACACTGCTTAATATTACTATTTCTTTTCAGAAAAAGTTCAGCTTCATCAACATAACCCTCACTACACACCCTATGAAATGGAGTTTGTTCATCAGCATCACAGATGTTAACACTACAGCCACTGTCTACCAACAGTTTAACAACTTGTGTGTGTCCGCCTTCGACTGCTAGAATAAGTGGAGTTTTCATCAATTTGTCGCACTGATTAATATTACTATTTCTTTTCAGAAAAAGTTCAGCTTCATCAACATAACCCTCACTACATGCCCTATGAAGTGGAGTTCGTCCATCAACATCACAGATGTTCACACTACAGCCACTGTCTACCAACAGTTTAACTACTTCTTTAAACTGTTTTTCCAATCTACGGCTGTAGCACATCCATTTAAGACATTCATCGTTAAAAGCAATGTTTAGTGCATTTAAGCCATTTATATTCAATACGTTTACATCACAATTCCATTCGATAAGCAGCTTAAGAGCATCGCTATGATATCCTCTACAAGCATTAAATATTGGAGTTTCACCCATTTTGTCGCACTGATTAATATTACTATTTCCTTTCAGAAAAAGTTCTGCTTCATCAACATAACCCTCACTACACGCCCTATGAAGTGGAGTTTGTTCATCAGCATCACATATGTTAACACTACAGCCACTGTCTACCAACAGTTTAACTACTTGTGTGTGTCTGCCTTCGACTGCCAGAATAAGTGGAGTTTTCTTCAATTTGTCGCACTGATTAATATTACTATTTCTTTTCAGAAAAAGTTCAACTATATCAACATAACCCTCACTACACACCCTATGAAGTGGAGTTTGTTCATCAGCATCACAGATGTTAACACTACAGCCACTGTCTACCAACAGTTTAACAACTTGTGTGTGTCCGCATTCGACTGCTAGAATAAGTGGAGTTTTCATCAATTTGTCGCACTGATTAATATTACTATTTCTTTTCAGAAAAAGTTCAACTATATCAACATAACCCTCACTACACACCCTATGAAGTGGAGCTTGTCCATTAGCATCACAGATGTTAACACTACAGCCACTGTCTACCAACAGTTTAACGACTTTTGTGTGCCTGCCTTCGACTGCCAGAATAAGTGGAGTTTTCATCAATTTGTCACACTGATCAACGTCAACCTTATTTCTGAGTAATATTTCTACAAGTGCTAAATTTCCTTTATAACAGGCAATGTGTAATGGAGTCTGAGACTTGTTGTCTGATATGTTTACATCACATTTTTTGTCAATTAATAAAGTTAAAATGTCTTTGTGACCTTCTGTAAAAGTTTCAAATTCCTTATAATACGGATGATTTCTACCACTACCAGTATCACGTCCACTGCAAACAGCATGAAGTACTGTTTGTCCATTAAGACTGTGATGATTAAATACTTCATATTTACTTTCAATTAGCAGTCTGACAATATCAATGTATCCTTCCTCACACGCTATAAATAAAGGTGTCTTGTTTGCCTCATCACATTGATTGACATTACTATTACTCCTCAACAGAATATCAACAATTTCAGTGTCTCCATATTTACAAGCAGCATGTAATACAGACTGTCCTTCATTATTAAGAACATTCACGTCACAGTTTTTGCCCAATAAAAGCCCAATAATTTCAATAATTTCAATACGACCATTTTTGATTGAATACATGTCTTGTGTTTCAGTCGTGTCTTGTGTTTCAATCGGACAAAATTTTCCATAAGTTACATGCAGTAAGCCGTTTCCTTCAACACCAAGAACATCTATCATACAGTTATCCTGGTTAATTAACATTTTAACAATATCTACATGACGTTCCTCACAAGCATAACATAACGGAGTTTCCTTCTGATTGTTATAAAGGTTTACACTACAATGGTGTTTTAATAAAAGTTCAACAACATCAGATTGACCCTTTCTACAGGCATAATGAAGTGCATTATCATTATTAAAATCAATAATATTCACATCACAGGCTTCATAACTTAGTAACAGTTTAACAACATCAGAATGACCCTCTCTACAGGCATAATGAAGTGCACTACGATCATCCCAATCAATAATATTCACATCACAGGCTTCATAACTTAGTAACAGTTCAACAACATCAGCTTGACCCTCTCTACAGGCATAATGAAGTGCATTACAATTATCACAATCAATAATATTCACATCACAGGCTTCATAACTTAGTAACAGTTTAGCTACATCAGCATTACCATTTCTACAGGCATAATGAAGTGCATTACGATTATCCTTATCAATAATATTCACATCACAGGCTTCATAACTTAGTAACAGTTTAGCAAGAGCTTCTTTGTTTTCATCACAAGCAGTTATTAATGGACTTCTGTTTTTCGGTGGGTCACACTGATTAATGTTACAGTTATTTCTGAGTAAAAGATCAATTATATCTACATTACCTTCATCACAGGCAGAACGAAGTGCAAGTGAAAAACCATCATTATCAAGGACATCACAGTTATAATCAAGTAGCAGTTTTACAATATCTGTATGACCAGCAAGACAGGCATATACTATTGGTGTAGTATCAATATCACCACCATCCTGATTAATGTCAACATTATGTTTTCTCAAAATTTCAAGGATGTCTTTATAACCTCCTTTACAGGCTCCATGAATAGCATCATGAATGTAACAGTTATTGTCAATCAAAATCTGTACAACATCTGTATGACCATTGAGACAGGCATGGTATATTGGTGTACTACCAGGAAAACCACCATACTGATTAATGTCAACATTATGTTTTATCAAAATTTCAACAATGTCTTTATAACCTCCTTTACAGGCTACATGAATAGCATCATCATGAATGTCAAAGTTATTGTCAAGCAAAATCTGTACAAGATCTGTATGACCATTTCCACAAGCATAATATAAAGGAGTATATCCCTTAATGTCACATAGATTTATATTATTATTACATTTCAGTAAGCTAGTAACTATGTCTATATTGCCATTTTTACATGCAGCATGTAAAGCGATCTGACCATTTTCATCGATTGCATCCACCTTACAATTTCTTTTTAAAAGGAAATCTACAACATCTTTGTTACCATATCGACAAGCACTAAAGAATGGCGTTGGTAGATCACCATCAGAATGGTCGATATTATAACCATATTTTACCAGACATTCAACAATATCAATGTAACCTCCTTCACAAGCTGCCACCATTGGGGAATTTTCAAATTGTATTCGATATGCATCTTCTTCAGTGGTGCGCTCATCATTATCTGTTCGATAAAAATTGTATAATCTATCAAAATCACGCTGGTTTCTGCTTTTACTTTCTGAGTCAGAGTCATAGCTACAAGCATACATATCTGATTCTGGTTTGTCCATTAACATATCTTGATGATTTCCGTCCTTGTCTAGTTTATTACACATTCCACTGGTTCTTTTCTTATTTAGTATAAATTGTACTAATAATTTACCTCCGTTGACTGCAGACAGATATAGTGGCCACTTATTGTAAAGTAACTTTTGAACAATACTTTGATGTGCATGCTTTGACAAAAATGAGATGAATTTTTCTTGATACAATTTATTACCTACTTGGACATTTTCGAATACATTATAAAATCTGTTGTAATCAATTTCTTCCACCATACGATTAAAGTATGAATGCTCTAATTCAGAAGGTAAAACTAGTTTAAGTTCACTGCAGTCTTCTTCCACGGACTCGAATAGAAACCTTTCTGCTATAAAAGTTCCACTGCCATCAGTTAAAACAGTTTTGGGAATCCTCTTCCCAAAGTACAATGCAAAAATATCAAATATTTTATCGTGAATAACGGTAATCGTTGATTCCAACTCTTTTGTATATACCCCTTCTAGTCCTTGGAGATCTGAAAGGACACTACGCTTTGAAGGTTTATTTCTAAGTCCTAATTCTTCAAACACATCATTAAAAACATCTTCAAATTTTTGATCATGTCTATTTTGTAGTAGGTGTTTGTATAATTTGTTGTTGTATAGGACAATTAAAGCCAGCCCTATAAAAGAACATTCATTTTGTTCTTTCATCTTGTCCAACTGCTCCTCCATTGCCTGTAATGGATATTCAAAGAATCTCACACCTGGTTTACTTTCTGAAGCAGCATACATCATACAAAGAAGAGGGAACATATTATATGCGTTAAGGATCTTATCGTCTAACTGCTTTATTGTTTCCTCGTCAATATGACAGGCGGCAATCTCCAATTTTTCCTCCTTACTATAAACAAACTTTTCCTGCAGCAAATTACACTCAGTAATTTCATGTTTTTCTTGAAGGTTTGAAATGCTTATTTCCAACCTGCATGTTCCTAAAACTCTAAAATCTTCATAGTCCTTGCTATATTTCAATATCTGATGATTTACTTTCTCCCACGAATTTATCATAGATTGATCAACAGAAAATTTTCCACAAATATCATCGATAATGTATATCTGTTTTATATTTTTATCAAAATACTGCACAATATCTTTTGGACACATGATTGGAAGAATATGATAATCATTTGTCCTCTGAAGCTGGAGCGCAACCAATTTGACAATAGTAGATTTACCAATACCAGATGGTCCTGTTATCACAACAAATGACTTATTTCTAACTTCCTCTAATATGGTGGCTACAGCAGAAGTTTCGAAAAATTTGTCTTTTTTCCAACTCTCTATTTCGTCTGTAAACAACTCTGAAAAAAAAATGAAAGGACCAAAGGTGATGTTAAACGATCGAACTGCTTGCATGTAGATTTTTTGTATGCTATGCACAATCCCAAATATCAGTATGCTTCTAGAAAAAGATGTCAAACTTTGAAATAGTAAATTGAGAGCAAACTCCAGAGACATCAATATGTTATTCACATAAAACAGCTTTTTATCCAATGTTCCAAAATATGTTACATTTTCTTGTACAGTGGAACCTGTCTAATCCGACACACCAAGGGACCAGGAAAATGTGTCGGATTGTACAGGATGTCGGAATACTCAGGTTTTATTTATTTTAACAGAAGTACTTTGGGACCATAAAATTTTGTCGGATGTCACAGGATGTCGGAAAACTCAGGTGTCGGATTACACAGGTTCCACTGTATATACATTTGCATATATATAATAGTGAACATTTTGTCAGCATGGCCAAGAGTGAAAGACCTTGGTAAGTCTGCTATTAACAGGAAACATACCTCGTCTGAATTATCGTTTACAACTCCTTTACAAAACTCATTCCCACAAAATAAAACATAATGTAGATGTTCCTTTACCAAAGAATCTAATGGGATTAACTTTTTTAACCACAAGCAAACCATTGCTTGTAGTTTTAAAAGTTACAAGCATAATTCAGTGTTATCTGATATTTAAGAAGCATTGATTTAGACGAGATTAGAATTGAAAATTATACTTTGTATAGGCGTGATCGAGACTCAGATTGTGGATATGGAGGGGTTTATATTTATGTTTCAAATTCATTAAAATCAAAAAGAAATTTAACTTATGAATCAGATGGCATTGAACTCATATGGATAGAAATACAAATTGAAAAATTAAATATATTAATTGGATCATGTTATAGACCTCCTAATCAACCAGCTGATGAAAAAAAAATTTTTTGACAAAACTTCAGGATAGTATTGACACTGTTAAACTTGATTCACCTGATGCTGTACTTATTCTTGGGGATTTTAATGACAAATGTAATAAATGGTCGGATAACCATATAGCTAGTAAATAGTGCAATAAACTAGTGGAATTAAGTGAATCAAGGAATTTTGATCAAATAATTAAAGAACCAACAAGATATAATGACAACTCTGAAAGCTTATTAGATTAAATATTTTGTGATGCCCCTTACCTTATAACGGACTCAGGAGTTACCTCCCCGCTATCAAATTTAGATCATTGTACAATATTTTGTAAACTTAATATAAAATCTTATAAACATCATGCTTATTATCGTGAAGTGTGGGATTATAAGACTGTAGATTTTACTAAATTAAATAATTCACTGCTTTCCTAGTATTTGATGACATAGATGACATTATACAATATACATATGATTTATTATTTTCCATTTTAAGAGATCATATTATTAACAAAGTTGTAACAATCAGACCTAAAGATAAACCATGGATGTCTAATGAAGTAAAGCGTGCTTTTAGATTTAGAGACAGAGCATTCAACAGATATAAAAAAGTTCCCACTGACGAAAATAAATTAAGATTCATTATAGCTAGAAGAGAAGCAAATCGATTGAAAAGAGAAGCTATTAAAAAATATTCTGAGAATACAGTAAATAAATTATCAGATGATAAATTAGATGTGAAGAAATTTTGGTCACTTAGTAAATCCATCTTGGGTTCTAAATCTCAGCATTGTATACCACCTCTTATTGGAAATTCAAGTACAATATCCGACGATGTACATAAAGCAGAAATATTTAATGAGTTCTTTTCTTCGTATATGAGACTTGATGACACAAATCCTCCACCTCTACCCCATTTTGAACTACTTTGTAATAATAAGTTAGAAGTTCTTGAAACCAGTGAAAGTGAAGTTTTAAAATTACAATCTACATTTTTGTAAAATAAATATAAATAAGTCATCGGGTTCTGATGGTCTGAATAACATAATTTTAAGGAAATGTGCTCATACTCTATGTAAACCTTTTACAAAAATATTAAATTATTGTTTGTCACATGGAGTATTTCCATCAAAATGGAAAGTATCAAATGTCTGTCCTGTTTTTAAAAATGGTGATCAACAAAATAAATCAAACTACAAACCCATAGCATTATTATCATCGATATCAAAATGTTTAGAAAAATTGTATTTAAAAGATTATATGAATTTCTAATAGAGAACAATTTACTAATTGAAAATAACAGTGGCTTTAAAAGAAATGACTCCACTATTAATCTTCTGGTAAGTATGCTTCACAAAATTTACAAGTCCATTGATGAAGAAGGTAAGGACACATGTGCTATATTCTTGGATGTATCAAAAGCTTTCGATAAAGTGTGGCATGAAGGTTTATTTTTTAAATTGAAACAATTAAGTTTATGTGGTAATGTATTAAATTGGATCAAAGACTATCTCTCGAATAGATCACAAAAAGTTGTCATTAATGGTAAGTGTTCAAATGTAAAATACACAAGTGCTGGAGTTCCTCAGGGATCTATTTTAGGCCCTTTGCTGTTTTTAGTTTATATTAATGACATTAATATTAATATTGAAAGTGACATAACGCTCTTTGCTGATGACACGACACTGATAAAAACCCTTGAGGATAATGAGCCATTTGATATTTTAAATAATGATTTAGAGAGATTAAATAAATGGTCAGTCCAGTGGAGAATTACTTTCAATCCAAATAAAACTGAATTCATGATATTTTCTAATAAAGTATCACATTAAAATGTATATCCTGCCCTTTATTTAAATAGAGTTAATCTAAAAGAAGTAGATGAACATAAACATTTAGGTTTAATACTTTCCAAAAATCTATCGTGGCGAAAACATATCACAGAAATATGTAAAAAGGCAAACAAGCATTTAGATGTTATGATCAGAATGAAAAGACTTCTACCTAGAATATGTCTTGAAAAACTGTACAAGACTATAGTCAGACCTATTCTAGATTATGGTGACCTGTTATATGATAATTGTTTAAATTACGAATCTGAATTCTTGGAGAAGGTTCAAAGAAGAGCAGCGATTCTCTCAACGGGTGCTTTTAAAATAACAAAACATAAAGACTTATTAAATGAGCTAGGACTATCTCCACTACATATTCGGCAGAAAATCCATAGGCTTACTTTATTCTACAAAATAAAAAACAAAGTGTCCAAATTACCTTAGAGAATCTTGCCCACTTGTAAATCATAATACAGAAAATTATAACCTTCGCAGAAAGGACTTCGTTCTACCTTTATATACACGTACAGTTAAATATCAAACCTCCTACTTTCCAGCTACAATTAGAGACTGGAATTTTCTCCCATCGTTTATTAAGGACTCAAATTCTCTGAATAATTTTAAGGAGCTGGTTTATCATCATTTAAATGAATTTAACACAAAAAAGATATACGTGTACTCTAAAGGCTTTGGTCTAGGAAAAATTAATCACCCACGTGTAAGACTTGGTCTAAGTGGCTTAAATGACCATCTTTACAGTTACAATCTTATACCATCACGATTATGTAATAGGTGTAGCCTCAGTAAGCCTGAAACTTCTGAGCACTTTTTTCTTTACTGCGATAAACATGATGAATTAAGAAAAACACTTTTTCACAAGATTAAATCATTGCTCTGTCCAAATGTGAATTTAAATAGTTTCAAAAATGAATTAAACACGTATTTAGTTGAGCTTTTTCTTCAAGGAAGTGATGATTTATCTATGGATGATAACATAGTTATATTTCAGTTTGTATATGAATTCATTGAAAATAGCAATAGATTTCTATAAATTATATGCTTTGCAAATATTTTAAATTGCTATTGAAAATATAATTTGTATTAACTATTATGAGTGAATGAGTGTGAGATAGACTATTGTATTGTTTGTCTTGTCTTGTATATAATGTTTTGTATCATATATATGTTGAAGAGACCAACTTTGTAGCCTTCGGCTGTTTGTAATCCTCTATAAATAAATAAAGCATTAAATTAAGAAGCATTGGGCGGGGGTTGGGGAGGGGAACTACTAATATAATTATTGAATAGTGCCAAAAATGGAATTAACAGTTGGTGTAGGAGCTACTACTATAACATGCAACAACCCAGTTTTACATTCTATTACATTATTATTTTATTTCCCATCAACTGTTTACGACACTACATCTGTTTTGAAGGGGCAAGCAAATCAATGTGACAGTCAAAGTGAATTATATAGTGTATTCAGAACCATTTGTGGGTTTAATTTTATACTTTGGAAAAGGGAAATATTTTTCTATATGAGGTCTTTTTCACGGAAGGGGAATTGTGACTCTTGAAAAAATTTACAACACTTATTAATAGATTTG
>MJUT01009469.1:11277-32543 GCA_002080005.1 Gigantidas platifrons
ATTTTTCTTTTCAGTATGCTTTCTGAGACAATCTGATTAAAATCAGATCTCTCACTTGCTCCCCCTTTTCTGATATGTCGCGGCGTGGGAGATCTGAAGAAATCCGATTACGGGTCACATGTGAATGACCCGATGTCATGAATATTAAATGATATGGTAATTCGGGTTGTGAACTTATTCGACCAATCAGATTACTCGTAGCAAACAACGCTTCAGTTTTGTCGAAAAGATGGCGGATGATAAATATGAAGATGTGCTGAAATCAATTTGCACACAGTTTTCTGTTGAAACGTTGAAAAGAGAGCAGCAAGAAATGATCAAATCATTGTTAGAGAAGACGGACTGCATATCGGAGCAGTTTATTACTAGAATATTACGCTTTCATGATCTCGGAAGCTGAATTTTCATTGGACCAAAAAGGTCATGTCATTGGGTCATTCACATGTGACCCGTAATGGGATTTCTTCAGATCTCCCACGCCGCGACATATCAGAAAAGGGGGAGCAAGTGAGAGATCTGATTTTAATCAGATTGTTTCTGAGATTGAAATTTTTTTTCTGAAATTTTATACTTGCCAAGATCACAATAACAATTATTTTTATCCACATGTCCACGTAATAAGATAAGAAAACTTACTACACTTAAAAAGTATAATATTTATTATTCGCATACCACCACCCCTCTTTTTCCAACAAAAAAACCCCACAAAAAACCAACAAAAACTACCACACACATAAAAGCAAAATCACTTGTTGAGGTCTTGTGTTCCAAAAACATACAGAGGTAGAATTTAAACCTGGTTTGACATCAGTCAGGTATACAACACGTACTTCATTAGCATGGATCGGCCGGAGCTCCCACTGAACCTGAATAAAATTTGAACTACATCCACGATTTTTTTTTAATGAGACCAGAATATAACTCAACTTTGTTGACGATATTAAATACGATAATTAGGTAACCCCAAGTCCACATTTGTTCAGCAAGTTCGGAATAGGGAATGCATTACCGTATACGTACCTACAAAGGTCTCAAAATGCTAAAAATGACCGAAAATGAACCACGACTTCAAACCCAAATTTATAAATGTAGCAAGCAAATGACGGGTTTGTTTAATTAACAGACCTTCCTTTATGTTTATTCTTTCGATTTAAATATATTTCAACCTTCATCGGTTTTGAGGACGCATTTGTGTCAGTCAACTGCAGACCAGGGTATTACCCGCCATATTTTTTATTGACATCTGGCGTCGTTTGATATTTCTGATATTTCGAGCAGTTAGGCGTTTTGTACATATTTTATTGGTTAAGTTACACCAAACACATGATCATTAACAAAGTTACGATGCATATTATGATCAAATTAATTCAGATGTTGCTTATTTTTGTATTTGAAATACGGCCTCGCGATCGTTTACAAAATGACAGTGACGCCATGACGGTTTTTATATTTATCTCCCTTTCCCCGCGTGACTACAGATCGGAACTCTTCAATGTCGGCGGCTTTCCCACTGTACATGTTGCAACCATACCAAGTGTTGTACTCGATACGACATTATGGGATAAAGTACGACAGGTCTGTGGTATGCTCCTGGTATTCCGGTTTACTCCACCAATAAAACTGACCTCAACGGTATAACTGAAATATTGTTGAAAGTGACGTTAAACACCATAACCCATATATGAGAGCAATGCATGAAAATATAAAGAAATATGTTTATTTTGATAAAACAGCATAACAGTAAATATTGATATATTTGCGTTACATTTGATCTAAAACATTGAAATTTTCGACCAACTGTCGAACACGAACATCAATACATAATATATAATAATAATATCACAGGTGTTTTTTGGACGGAACTCTGAAGTAATACTGGATGAAGTACGAGTGTATTTAATACTTATTGACTGATCAATACAGAATAAAAAGATATGAAACACGTCAAGTGACCTGAAATACCTGTTAAAGTAAACATACATATCCATGGATTAATGTAAGCTAGCTAATTTCTAAACTGTTCAGATTGTATCTTAAATAATTGTAAAAATAGACATTTTGTTTGTTTTTGACGTGTAAAGTACAGTTGAGTGCAGATCCATGACATATTTCTCCACCTGTAAATAAAAAAAACATATGCTAGTTAATTGTTCCATTGTTATGTCTATAATTCACCATTGAACTACATACAATTTGTATATTATGTTTCAATTGAAGCTTTGACATACATTTCTAATTGTTTTAGATCAGATAATACAAAAATGTACATATTTTTGTAAACTGATATTTTTCTTAACCTATAATAAGGGATTTGTGTGTACAACTGATCTGAAGGTACAATATTTTAATAGTAAGACCGGTTTATTGGTGTTTTACGCCAATTTCAATAAAATTTCAGTTTTATAGGTGATGGAAACTGGAGTACTCAGATAAAACCACGGACACGACGAAAATTACTGACAAAATGTATCACAACAATAAATCCTTTATTACCAATGATCAAGGCATCGTAAAGAGCAGAGAGATAACATATAAAATAAAAATCCACATCACGATGTGTGGGCCGGGAATCCAACTCACAAATTATTTTGGTGATGCGCTCACTGATTGCATAGATCTATATATATATATATATATTATACTTTACGTTTTTATTTTCCCTATTTGTCTTTTTTAGCGCAGCCGGTCAATATTTTTTCGTATATTGACTGGTCAATATTTGAGTATATGTCCCTTAATGCCATCAACTATTTGTTAAATATAAACCGAACTACCATACGGCGATCATATAGGACCGCTAGTGGACCTCTACATGTGTCTATACATTACAAGAATATCATCATTCACTACAGCACGGTATTTGTGTGTACAATGGTTTTCATCAATATTTCAATACATTACAAATTTTTATTACAACTATTATAGCACATTGATTTATTTTTTCTCATTGTTTTTTGTTTGTTATTATTTAATTGTTTATTGCCCAAGTAGATGCTACAATGTAAATAGTGAGTCAATGTAAATATTTCTTTCCCAATCACATCTACAAAAACAAGAAAGCGGAAAACTAGTTTGCCAAGATCTACCGTTTATCTACAGAAATAAAAAATATCGCTCAATTGCACACTCACTTTAGGCAGTTTAGGATATGAGTTTTACTCATTGTATGACTGTGAAATGCAGAGCAGCAATACAAGTTGTTCCTTTACTTGAATTGGTTTCTAGGTGTAATGTTGGATAATCTTTCTTGTTCATTTACATCCATATCATGTTCCTTTACTTGAATTGGTGTCTAGGTGTAATGTTGGATAGTATTTCATGTTCATTTATATCCATATACTTTCTTACTAACTAGAGTAGATGGAGTACAAGTCAAATTTTTATTGAAAATCTTGGATGATCTCCGAAATACTGGCTTCATTATCTTCCACGCATGTAATGGTCGACAATTTAGCTGATATAAACGAAATACTAACCTAGAAGGACTAGTCTCCCGTTTGTTCTTCTGTTGACTTTTGTTCTGTACTAGTGTTCTGTTGTTCTGGAGCGGGTGTCTCTTCTGTCTCTGTCAAAAGGCAATTAATATATTAATATATGCTTCACTTCCTTGAATAATAGAAAATAGCTAATGTCTCATTTCATCTATATATACATTTCAAATGATTTAAAAGGTCACCACCAGCAACATCATAATTTTCAGGACCCATGTAATCTTGTGCGTACATGTACAATTCTGGCATTTTTAGAGCTCTTGAGACATTTCTACATTAAGATTGTTCAACTTTAAAGTAAGTTAAACACCAACATTCTTGATCCAACAAATTGCGAACACGTGAAGTTATATTGCATCTACTACTCTAACTAGATCAAAATATCTCGTTATAAATAAAATTCTAACATCACCGAGATCAATGTTGAGACGTCCATATACAAAACAATGTTTAATATAGAACCATACCCTTTCGGGATCCATTGGGGGTAGATCCATTGGATGATTGGTTCTTGCTTGAGAAAATTTGAAAGGGACGACACTCAATACTCCGACAGTCATTACTCCGACAATCATTACTCCGACTCTTAATACTTCTACAGTGACCGATAGTCTTTGCAATTCTGGCGCTTTTAGCAATTCAAATGCATTTAACTTGAAAGGGGCATGGTTTTTATCCTGGAGTCGGAAGTTTTTTTCGTATGCAGTGCTATTGTTTTTAAAGCTTTTCAGCGCGGCCCAACAAAATATTTTTTACAACAGAAAATATTATTTCATGTAGATCTAATATAAATGCTTTCTCTGATTGGTTTGTTTCTTCGATTCCCGTCATATTTTCCTCAAAATTCAGGATAGCAAAAATACATGGCCTACCTTTTCAAGTTATCAAGTCGTCTCATAGTTGAGCGACACCTACCTACCATTGCATCAGATGCGTACGGAATTGGGTTTGTTGAAGAGACCCGTACTACCCGCGACCAATACTGCATGTGCATTGCTATATAGTTTCAGACAGAAATTGCTTCACTCGCATTCGGTTGAATTCATTGGGCTCGTAATTTTGTGTGTGTGTTTTCCCCTTTAGATTGTTGTCTGTGCTCCCCGGGTTTGTATATAAAAGGCCAAGATTGGATTTGTTTTGTTGTTGTTGTTGTTATTTTCCTTCAATACTTTATTGACTCCGCACAGGATACTTGTAACCACACATAAAATTAACAAATGTGCCAAGTTTGGTAGTATTCTGTTGGGTGTTTCTCGAGAAGATGATGAAAATATTGTTTCCCATAGAGTTTCAATAAAATTTTGACCTTCACAAGTGGTAATTTTGAAATTCGTAAATGGCCCAAAAACTATCAAAATTTGTTAAGGACCTTCATAGAAACATTCACACCAAATTTCATTCAAATCCGTTTAGTGGTTCTCAAGAAGAAGATTCCTGAAAATGGACCAATCAGAATCTCATGACAGCCATGTTTTTAGACAAATCCGAAACAAAGTAACACAACTTAAATAAGGCCTTTGAAACAACTGTGCCACATTCGGTTAAAACACTGAAAACATAGTTCATCTAAATTTTCGACCATATCTTTTATTTTAGTCAATGAAATAAATATAATAATCAATTGCACGTCGTGAATATTGAATATATGATCACTCGTGCCGAAACGCATTCAGATTAAACTCGTGCGCGTACATGTAGCAAGTCCCGCACACTCGTTTAATCTGATGCGTTTTCCGGCACTCGTGATCATATTTTCAATATTCACTCCGTGCAATTATCCTATAGTTGTTTGGAGTTGCGATTAGATAGGATATGATGATACAGTCCGGGATGCATGGTCGGAGTATTAATGAGTGTCGGAGTAATGACTGCCGGAGCTATGAGTGTCGGAGAAATAACCGTCGGAGTTATGACTGTCGGAGCTATGAGTGTCGGAGAAATAACTGTCGGAGTAATGACTGTCGGAGTAATGAGACGACCCCTGCAATTCAATGAAATTTTACAGCACAATTTCTCCTACATAGTCAGGGCAGAAGATTGATTGATAGGTAGTTAGTTGATTAACGCCCGCGGGTAAATATCTCCTACATAGTCAGGGCAGAAGATTGATTGATAGGTAGTTAGTTGATTAACGCCCGCGGGTAAATATCTCGTACATATTCATGACGATAACTACTCCATCGAGAGGGCATTCCTTGTCATGGGGACGTGCTTGGTAGCTTTGTGTGGTGAGCCTTTGAAGGAGGGCTTATACCATAAGCCTAGTATAGCCAATGATGTGGAATGGTTTGAATCTCAGAGTTGGATAGGCAGTTATGGAGAGGAGAAATTGGAGTAGCTTCTTTGGATAGCGAATATATGAGATTCTTTGAGCATTATATTATAAAGTCTTATTTTGAGTCTAGTGTGTGCGAGCTCTATGAAGACGAAAGAAAAAAATATTTTTTATCAAATTTATACTGCAATTTATACTTGTAAACAACAACATCATAGCAACCGAACAAGTCCAGTACATAACAAAATGTGAAATTGAATGGATCAAAATCAAACTAAAAGATGCGAAAGATGCATTCTACATGCCACATAGAAACATCAATGACCTAAACGAATTGCAAAAATCACTTGATACCATCGCAATGGAAAACGACAAAAATATCATACTAGCTGGCGATTTCAATTGCCCTGACATTGACTGGACCGAACATGACCACCAAAATACATGCCAATGATAAAGAAATTCAGAAATCACTGATTGAAATTACAGCTCAAGCAGGACTCGCTCAAATACATGAGGAACCCACAAGAGGAAAAAAACCTCCTGGATCTGGTATTTACATCAAACGCAACACTAACAAAATCCTTGACAAACATACCTGGCATATCAGATCTTGCCATAATAGTAACAGACAAGGACACAAAACCATACTACCAAAAAACCATCCCAAGAAAAAGCTACATATGGAGGAAAGCAAATTGGCCAAAAATAGAAGAAGATCTAGACCATCTGGCTGACGAGATCAAATAAACAAAGAAGCAAGCCAATACAGAGGAAATATGGATAATATTCAAAGACAGTTTACAACAGAGCATGGATAAAAACATATCATCCAAACAAATAAGATCAAACAATAAACTACCATGGTTCAACAAAAAGATAAAGAGAATGTTAAAGAAAAAACAAAACCTCTATAATCAGGCCAAAAGAACAAAAAAGTGGTCAAACTACAGATTCTTCCAAAAAGAATGCAGAAGACAAATATGGAAAGAAGAATGGAACTACATAAATAATGCCATCACAGAGGGGATGGAGAATAATAACAGCAAACCATTCTGGAAATATGTAAAATCTCGTAAACAAGATAATATCGGAGTGGCACCTCTAAAGGAAAAAGGGAAACTAGTAAGCCAGAGAAAGAAAAAGCACAAATATTAATAAAGCAATTTTCTTCAGTATTTACAAGAGGAAGCGTTGACAACATGCCAGAAACCAACATAAACCTGAAATCGACAATACCATCGATAAAAATAAAAACAGAAGGAGTGAAAAAACTACTAAGAAACATCAATCCGTCTCAAGCATCGGGACCAGACAACATTCCAAACAGGATACTAAAACAATGTGCAAAACAGATAGCACCATCACTAGCCATTATATTCCAGAATTCTATCGATACTGGAGTCCTACCAAAAGACTGGCTAAATGCGAATATATCCAGCATCTACAAAAAAGGAGATAAACACTCTGCAGAAAACTACAGACCAGTCTCGCTCACTTCAGTACCATGTAAACTCCTAGGGCATATTATATGTAGAAACATGATGAACCACCTAAAAAACATAACATACTAACATCGTTAAACCATGGCTTTAGTTCAGGTTACTCGTGTGAAACCCAACTAACAGTGACAATACACGATATGCTACAATCATTCGACAAAAAGAAACAACTGGATATAGCCATCCTATATTTCTCAAAGGCATTTGATACAGTCCCCCATGACAGACTCCTACATAAGCTGAATAATTACGGCATCAGAGGTCCTCTACACGCATGGCTAACTACATTATTAACAAAGCATAAAATGCGAGTTGCCCTAGAAGGGGAATTCTCAAATGAAGCTAAAGTGGAATCAGGAGTACCACAAGGGACAGTGCTAGGATCCATACTTTTCTTTGTCACATTAATGATCTCCCAAATGCAGTATCCTCTAAAGTACGACTTTTCGCAGATGACTGCCTACTCTACCGGGAAATAAACAACGAAAACGATCAAAACACATTGCAGAAAGATCTACAAAACCTAGAAAAATGGGCTACAAACTGGGGTATGAGATTTAATGCTAAAAAATGTTATATACTAAGTCTCAGAAAGAAAATACAAAGCTCATACAATCTCGATGGCCAGACACTCGAACTGGTACCATCCAACCCTTACTTAGGAGTATAAATACAAGAAGATCTTAAATGGAAGGAACACATTAACAACGTTATTAAAAAAGCCAGTTCCACCTTGGGCTTCCCAAGAAGGAATTTACAACACTGTCCGAGAGAATGTAGAAAAACAGCCTACATCGCACTGGTCCGGTCAATAATGGAATACGGTGCTATCATCTGGGACCCGTATAATAAAAACGATATTAATAAATTGGAAAATCTACAACGGAGGGGTGCCCGTTTCAGTACTAAAGATTACAAGTCACGAGAAGAAGGAAGCATGACTAAAATGCTAAGAGACTTAGATCTAGCACTGTTACAAACCAGGAGACAACACCAGCGACTGATATTCTTTTACAAAGTGATTGAGGGGCAGATACCAGCGATTTCTCCTCATGAATATATAAGTCACCAAAAACCTAAGCGACACATCAGAGCTAGAACATTCCAGGACTGTAAAACCACGAACATTGTAAACTCACAAGTCAGAAACAACACACGCGCCGTAGTACTACTACGGCGCTTGTGTTTTTTCTGACTTGTGAGTTTATAATGTTCGTGGTGTTCGACTACTGTAGTCGAACACTCCAACACTGAACAATATAGAAACTCCGTATTCATAAGAACAACGATTGACTGAAACCACCTAGAAAACAGCCTCGTAATAGCAAAAACCACAGAGGAGTTCAAAGGGCTACTAGCTACATGTAGTAGCCCGATATGCGACTAGATGCGCTCTCTCCCCCGTCGTTTCATAGCCCAGCAGGGATTCTACGACGTACAAATACAGATACAGATACAAGTGTGAAAATAAACAAACACCAAGTGGATCATGTTTTATGTTTGCATACGAAAAATTGGAGATTAAATTATGAATGTTCCAAATTGTGTTTTTTGACATAAACATTTTATAAGTGCTGCTTTTGGAACCTCCGTAATGGACGATCGGAACATTAAACAAATGTAAAACTATTATCGATGTATTTCATCATTGTTATTGCAGGAGACATAATTGATTTTTATCTTAAACTGTGACGTACTAGAATTCCCAGATCATTAATGAAACTTAAGTATGCATAAATACTTAATACAATAACGACCAGGAATGTGAACCCTGTCTACATAGGTTCACTATACAATTTAAAATTAGACATGTATAAATAAAAACTTAGATATCAAAGTTAGCGAGTGTGACGCGTTTCTAGAATTACTTACCTTCACCAAAACGCTCAAAATTGAAAGATCGGAAAGTCTAATAATTTAAAGTTGTGGGAGCCATAAAACCAAAGGGCCTAAACAGGATAGACAATATCAGCTAAGGTCACCTGAGGGAGGAGAACAATAAAACCAGAGGGCCCAAACAGGATAGCCAATATCAGCTAAGGTCACCTATGTCTGAGGGAGGAGAACAATAAAACCAAAGAACCTAAACAGGATAGACAAATTCAACTAAGGTCACCTATGCTAGGTTTCTATTCAAAGGAACACACCCACTACGTGTCTATTATAGGTCTATAGCATGGAAATCCTCCCAAGTCTGGGGAGTCCTCCCCATGCAGCATATATCACTAGAAATCCTCCCAAGTCTCGAGAGTCCTCCCCATGCAGCATAATACTAGAAATCCTCCCAAGTCTGGAGAGTTCTCGCGCAGCATGTATCACTCTTCCACACAAACGTACCGTATCTGAGGGTATTTTTATATTACACATAGTGTCATTCCGTATGCTATGTTTGTAATCCGGGTACTTCTGAGGAATGGCACGTGTTGTTCAAGTTGATAATATGTGTTGGTTCTGAGGAGTTGCACGTGTTGTCTAAGTTGATAATGTTAATATGTGTTGGTTCAGTGGATTGGTAGTTGTTGCGGTTCGGAGTGTTACCTGTTGTCGAGGTTGGTAATCTGTGGGTTTCAGAGGAGTGGTAGCTTGGTTGGGAGGAGTGTTACCTGTTGTCGAGGTTGGTAATCTGTGGGTTTCAGAGGAGTGTTACCTGTTGTTGAGGTTGGTAATCTGTGGGTTTCAGAGGAGTGGTAACTTGGTTGGGAGGAGTGTTACCTGTTGTCGAGGTTGGTAATCTGTGGGTTTCAGAGGAGTGTTACCTGTTGTTGAGGTTGGTAATCTGTGGGTTTCAGAGGAGTGGTAACTTGGTTCGGAGGAGTGTTACCAGTTGTTGAGGTTGGTAATCTGTGGGTTTCAGAGGAGTGGTAACTTGGTTCGGAGGAGTGTTACCTGTTGTTGAGGTTGGTAAGATGTAGTGTTCAGAGGAGTGTTACCTATTGTTGAGGTTGGTAAGATGTGGTGTTCAGAGGAGAGTTATCTGTACTGGATGAACTCGAACCTATCTGCAACGTTTATCATGAAGATTCATCATTCATTTTTCTACAATGGTTCCTACCCCAACAATAAAAATCGGGTATCAATGTAACCGATGTCAGATTCATTTGTTCAACAGCAGTTATTCGAATTTTTAAGTATGCACTTGGATTGTTGAAGGGTTCATGGGGTTCGTAATTCAAATTTCTAAGTCATTATTACGAATGACATTCTCAAAGATAGTACACATAGAGGTCAGTATAATTTGGTGGAAGTTAATAAGATTCCATTCAAAATTCCAATATGACACAAGCTCCTAAAGAAAAGTTTGAAGATACGAAAGGGGTAATCAGAAACCGTAAATCGAAGGAAAGATAACACAATGGCCAAAAGAAAAAGGACAAACGATAATCTACAACACCACACAAAAAACTAAAGATTGAGCAACATGAATCCCACTAAAAACGGAGGTGAACTCCTGTGCTTGGAATGGTAAGTAGTTTCTGCTCCACACGTGGCACCCGTCGTGTTACTCTTGTTACAACCCCGGTGACGTCATGAATGAGGAAAGGACCGGATTGTGATGACGACAAACGGAACATATCCGTAGTCATTTTTGAAACCGATATTTCGTAACCGTTAACCATGTTATGGTAAAGACCGTAAAACTTTCGAAGTGATGGCTTCAACTTAACCACTAGGATCCCTTGCGTTGATTATAATATACGACAAAATGATTGTTTGTCATGGTAGAAGTTTTATTCGCTTGTTGGTTCATGACAAGTCGGAATAAACATCAATTTTTATGTCAAGACAAAATCTGAATGGTCTTTAAATTTCACTTACATATATTCTCCATCAAATGCTTTTAAACTATGAAAACCATTATGTCGATCATTGCCAGCGCATATAATCCTATAAGAAGTCCCTTGTGTAAAAGTCGCAGGTCACTTAAGTAAAAGTCGTTAAATGTTGCTAGATCGCATGTTCACACGGAAAGAGAAACCAGTTTAGTATTTTGATGTGATTTTACACGTATATGTTAGATCAGGGTTTTGACATAAAATGCAAAGGAAATAGCAATATTATACCCCTTAAATAAAGACACCTTCTCAAATGCGGATACAGTTGTGATGTAGTTGAAAAACCGTGTCTGCTTCTGTCAAATTAAACGATATCTGTTGCAATATTTCAGCCATGCCGTGGCTTGAAATTTTACTTAAAAAACAACGTACGATAATATAAAATTAAAAAAGTATATACTGTGATTTCGTACTGTCAACTAAAACAGGGTATAGTATAGTTGTATAAGTGGTGTAGTGGGGTATTTCTATGCGACGACTTCCTGACCATGAACGGTAGGTAACCTAAACGTTGACCTTGTATCTTGAGAAACAATGTACCTAAACAAATGAAACAATGGCAATGGACACATCCCTGCTTTACTAACAAGTAATTTAGGTCTCGAAAATTGCCAACGATTGGCTTTTATTCTCGTCAGTGTGTGGGTGGTACCCCAATACAATACTCAACTCGTGTTGTAACAAAATATTCGTTCAAAAAGGCACCCGAGTTTAACACAGTCTGGTCAAATATAACCCGATTAATACAGTCTAGGAGATTAACCAGATTAATCCTATTGCAGTATTTAGAACGATATTCCTAATTAAATCGAAATCACTTCATAAATGTGTGTTTAACTTGTATAATATTTAAGCTAGTTAGTGACGTCAATGCAGAACATGTTATTTATTAGCAACTCTTTTAAACGAGGTGTTATAATAATAAACATGTAGCTGCCCCCCTCCCAGAGGGTGTGCCGGAGATAGAATAGGCACCAGGTTTCTCCGCCCTAGAGGCACTAGTCCTCTAAAAGGGGTCAACCCCGCGGAAACCCCGGTGTATAGAAATGGGACCGAGAGCTTCTTCGGATGGAAGGGGCGTCCGTCGGTTGTGCGGGATGTATAAATTCACAACCAACCCGTCCTTCGGATGAGACGTAAATAGAACCGAGGTCCCGTGTTGAGAGATTGCCACCCTCTTCGCACGTTAAAGAATCCAGTGTAACAGCTCATTATGAGCATTATGCTAATGAGTGGTCCATAGGAGACCTGTTGCACTGTCTAAATTATCCGTCCCTACCAATCACCTTTCCTTGTTTCGAGTCCCGTGGCGTTTAAGTTTTTAAATGTTCTCGTCCTGAATATAGCTGAAAAATTGCTCGGTGGACGTTAAACACCAATCAATAAATCAATCAATACTTATAGCTAGTGCGCTAACCTTTGTAGTATAAAGTATATGAGCTTATAAGATCAGTACCAAAGACTATAACAAAATACATATTTCATAACCCCATTCCAATGTCTTTGCGGGCATAATGATAATTCTGTGGCATTACAAAACATAATTTTTTGAAAGAGACATAAACATTTTCGAACAAACAAACTCCTTTTCAGAGGGATAACTGAAGAATAACACATACCCCTAAGGGCTAAAAAATTATAAAAAGTGCAAGTTGTTGTTATTAAGGTCCACGACGAATGTGAAAAGAAGTTGCTCCTTTGTACTTTATAGTCTGTCATCTTCTTCGAAAGTAATGCCGATATAGATACCCCATTTTTCAGATTACAACCCGAAATTTAATAGAACAATAATACCCAGATGTATTTGCTATGTTTTTCAAACGAGTATAATCCGTTCTTTTTTTCCCCTTTTTATTGACCATAATTTTAAAAACATTAATCAATGACAGAACAACATCGCAAGTCACATGGGAAGATTCCTAGCAGACGGTACTGAGAAGACGCGACTTTAATAATATACACATTTTGTATCATGCAGTGTCATGAACTTTGGTGTAATCGATTAAAGTTATGACCATCAAATGGAAGATAGAAACATGACATCGAATATATTTATAAAGTGTTTGCTCTTAAGGTCATAAAAACCAGAATAAATTACATTTATTACAAATTGTTCCGATAAAAGTGTAATAAACAGTACTTATTGTTAGCCTTCTGTGGTATCTGATTGGTATCTTTATTACATTTGTACTATATTTTTCAAAGGAGTATTATATGGGACTATTATACTGACAGTATAATAGTCCCAGGTATTATCCAGTATGAAACTAAACAAAGGTTAATTAATAAAATTTATTGTAAATGATTATTAAATTATTAATCACGAAATATAAATTTAAAGAGACAATTTTTAGGTGTGGACAAGTTTCTACTTGCATCATAAAGGACAAACGTGAATTATACATTACAATATTAATATTATATATTATTTTTCGTAACCAATGACATCGACTGAATAATAAAAAGGGAATGAAAATAAAAGTTAATATGTATATAGTTTTAAATAAATTATAGTACACCACCCTGTATTAAATACCTACATTGTATATATGTAAATGTTCATGGTTTCAGTTATATCGTGGCGGTGTTCACATGTCTCACAAAGCTATTTTCGTCCATGGTCATATATAGTTATCTCCTTATTCACTATAACGAGTGGAAATCAAAAGAACGAAGGTTCGAAGGTTGAAAAAATTCCATTAAATGTAAAATTTACATTTTTTTCCCTTCTTAAGAATATCTGACAATAGATTGTGATGGTACATCAGATAAAAATATCTATTTTGTGAAACAGACGGAACGTATCTAAAGGTACTCTATAAAGATTAATATAGACTTAAGTTAAAGAAACACTGTGTAATAAATATCTAAACTAGTATATAATTATACAACAATAGACAATACACAATCTTTTTAACCTAATAAACAATAATCAATATATATTCTTACCTTGTCCCCCTCCGTTTTGTTGGGGTTTTGGACTTTGTGTCCCCGTCTGATCTGATTTGGTATTGCTGCACCCCATTGTAGATATAAATTCAAAGTGTACTGAATTAGGAGTGAACCCGAGGTACAATAGGTAAACGTTGTTTTCTTGTAACTATAGAGACTGTCACATGTATCTTAAAGTGAGCCATTAAACACAAATTTCAATGGATATCGATGATAAATGTAATAAGATTCCCATAACAACAAGATTTTTACAAGCTCATAAACAAGATTATGTTTTTAACAATGTCCAATGACAAATGAGATGATTGTGACAATCGTAAGATATGTTTTCACAGTTTCGTTTTAAACGTGTTTAAATACGACAAATGTGGATTACAACTTGGGTCTCAACTATAATATGTGTACCTACTGTTCAAAAATCAATGCACGTACTTTATTATTTTCTTGTAAAATATGTCATATAAGAACATAATAAAAAGGTGAAGAGGTAATTTAAATACCCGTTAATATTAATAAATCAGACAGGATTGCACCATATTATATTACACAGAAATGTCGGTATAAATACTTGACACACGAAGCCTGGCTCGATGCACAATACACTTCATTAAACCAGAGGCTCCAATGACTCCACACTTTTCTGAGATACACATTTGATCTCACAGATAAATAAGAGGAATTCCACAATCTGGTCCACGTGTAGTCATCAAGTTTTATTTGATACTTTGGTGTGTAGTTTTGTACATAACTTGTTCTAAGGAATGAGTTTTAGGGAAAGATTATTCGTTTTCTGTGGGGTAGGAGTGCGAGTTGTGAGAAGGCCATTCTGAAAAAAAAATCTATACCTCAAAACAAACCCACAAAAAGTAGTGATTTGGAGCATATTGACAGCAGATGATATAAGTAAATTGACATTTTTTTGTGCCGAAAAATCCAAGAGATCAATGACTTTTCATCGGATTTTCAACAAGATTCCCATAACAAGTTGGCCTAACGTAGCAGAAACTACTAACGTTTTCAGAGGTAAACCCCAGATTTTAGTGGGAATCGCGTGGTTCATTTTTTCCCAATAACATTTATCTCTTCACGTGTATAGTTTCGTGTTGCGATATACGTTACGTTTTCCGCGTACAACGACATTCGGTTCGTCTTTATACTCGTTTGCTTTTGGGGGTTTAGTGGGTCTCGTGGTGTTCAATATGTAGTTTCCTTTGTAGTGTTTTGTTGATTAATATTTGCCTTTTTGTCCCTTCAAAGTTTACGGCTTCTAATTACCACATTTACCTCTTTGGTATATTCAAATTTTCTTCTTCGGGATGGTTATTGACAATCAGATTGTTTTAAATTGGTTCTGTAGTTTCAGACGGACGGGCCCATATATTATGGTTACTATTCTCGACAATCAGTTGCTAAACTTCAACAATTGTGTTCTTATCACGGTATTATGCAAAACTATTATTATGTTTGTCTCCCTCTTAATTTTGAAAAATTGCTAAGACACGACAGATCCATCGAAGTCAAGACACCGTCTGAACAAGCTTAAAAAATAGATCCTGGTGCGATATATAGATTTGATTTGATTTTGGTGTTTAACGCCACTTTCAGCCATATTTCAGCGACCAGTTTTAGTGGTGGAAGAAGCCGGAGTATACAACAGACAGAAACTAACATGTTTAGATAATTGCTGTGTTATTGATAAGAACGCAATATATCATATGCAAATGACAGTATATTTATCTGTATATATTATTAAAATGGAGACAATCAAGCGTGACTTAACAACATATACGACTTTAATGTTTGGTCGTGACATGGGAGGTATAATAAATAACATCGACAAAATCAAATTTATTATTTATTGGTCATGGCACATAACTAGGATACACGCATAAACTTTGTAATATATGGAAATTACAACGTAAAATAGGATTAAAGTCCCTCTTTATATACCCAATTATATACATACGGTATACGTTCTGCATGTAATGGATTTCTTTGTTTGTTAAATCTTCAAAGCATCTCGCCTACATTATTGAATTTACATATATTGATGAAAGCTATTACAACTAGTACCTATATTCCGTTATTCTCGTCTGATATAAGATTATAGTACTGCAGATAACAGTGGTGAATTAATATGAGAAAGTAATTAAATATACCATTATGTAGGTATAAAATGCGTAGCAACTCATATGGATTGTTTTCAAAACAATTTGTATATATATTTAAACCATAGTAACGTCGAATAAATAAATCTTAACATTACAACTTGTCCATTATTATAGTAGCATCAGAAAACGAACCATAAGACAGATATTCAGCACACAAACCAGAAAACATTCATCCTCTCAGCAATTGCTGAATAGTTTGTAACTTCCCGAAGCATACACAAATTAAGTGGAAACAGTCAGCTTACACAAGCACACAACTGGAAACATTCAATTTTCTCAAGCACACAACTGTAAACATTCAACTACACAAGAACACAACTGTAAACATTCAACTTACATAAGAACACAACTGGAAACATTAAACTTTCTCAAGCACACAGCTGAAAACATTCAGCTTACATATGAATATAACTGGAAACATTCAATTTTCTCAAGCACACAGCTGAAAACATTCAGCTTACATATGAATATAACTGGAAACATTCAATTATCTCAAGCACACAACTGGAAACATTCAATTATCTCAAGCACACAACTGAAAACATTTAATTTTTTCAAGTACACAAATGTAAACATTCAACTTTCTCAAGTACACAAATGTAAACATTCAACTTTCTCAAGTACACA
This sequence comes from Gigantidas platifrons, assembly GCA_002080005.1. Lineage (NCBI taxonomy): Eukaryota > Metazoa > Mollusca > Bivalvia > Mytilida > Modiolidae > Gigantidas > Gigantidas platifrons. Next base: position 28,129 of record MJUT01009469.1, read on the forward strand.
ACTGTAAATATTAAACTTTCTCAAGCACACAACTGGAAACTTTCAACTTTCTCAGGCTCACAACTGGAAACTTTCAATTTTCTCAGGCTCACAACTGGAAATTTTCAACTTTCTCAAACACACAACTGTAAACATTCAACTTACACAAGCACACATCTAGAAACATTCAATTTTCTGAAGAACACAGTTGGAAAAACGAAAAGAAGCTAGCCCGACCCTTTAATTAAACGTTCCACTATATAGATATCCTTTCACTAAATAGTTTTAGGTTTGGCGATTTCGTTAATCGCATCTATCCCATTGAGCTTGAAATAAAGGATACCACATATACAAATAGGTCTGCCTACATACCTTGACCTATACCTCTAAATTAACCGTGAGGGGCGGTTAAGAGTGAAACATTACGACAAAAGAGATTATTTCAATTTTCTCGTTGTGAACTTTCCATTTATATGTACATTTGTTGCAACATTCCAGCAGAACCTGCATATGGAGTATATATCTCTCAGTTGATACATTCCAGAGTTTGTGGTTCCTATCAGGATTTCCTTGATAGATGGTTGCTGCTAACAAGGAAGCTACTGGACCAAGTGTTCTTATTGGTTAAGTTGAAGTCATCACTTCGAAAGTTTTACGGTCGCCATCATGACTTTGTTGACCGTTATGGAATATCTGTGTCACAAATGACCACGAATATGTTCCACTTGTAAGCACTTCCAGGTCCTTTCCTCATTCATGACTTATCACCGGGTTTGTAACTAGAATAACATGACGGGTGCCACGAGTGGAGCAGGAACTGCTTACCCTTCCGGAGCACGTGAGTTCACCCCCGGTTTTTAGTGGGGTTCGTGTTACTCGATCTTTAGTTTTATGTGTATGTTTTGTAGATCGTTGTTTATCCGTTTGTACTTTTTCTTTTAGCCATTGTGTTGTCTGTACTTCTTCGATATACCCTTTGGTATCTTCAAACTCTTCTTGGAAACATACAACTTTCTCAAGCACACAAATGTAAACATTCAACTTTCTCGAGTACATAATGCAGCTAATTAGACATATCCAGACATATACAAGGCAGGTAAGATACAACTAATTAGACATATCCAGACATATACAAGGCAGGTAAGATACAGCTAATTAGACATACCCAGACATATACAAGGCAGGTAAGATACAACTAATTAGACATATCCAGACATATACAAGGCAGGTAAGATACAGCTAATTAGACATATCCAGACGTATACAAGGCAGGTAAGATACAGCTAATTAGACATATCCAGACATATACAAGGCAGGTAAGATACAACTAATTAGACATATCCAGACATATACAAGACAGGTAAGATACAACTAATTAGACATATCCAGACATATACAAGGCAGGTAAGATACAACCGTCTCACACACAAACCAAAATTCACACGAACACTTTATGCTCGTCGATATCATTTAAATGCACAAATGACCGACATATTTATCTCTGTTGCAATGCAAAGAATATGGAAAATATAAATTTCAAAAGGAAACGACCAACCACAAAAGTCTATGCTATATTATGTTAAGCGGTGGCAATAATCTTGGATTAGAAATCTTCATATTAAACACACATTTACATATCGATCTAGTTGGTCATGGGTTTGTACCGTCAAATAAATTTACTTGACCGTTCGATTATAACAATAATTTAAAATTGGTGAAGACTGTTAAGACACTACACTAGAAAGATGTAATATAATGACGAACATCTTAGGGCAGGTGAAACAAAAGGTAATGAGTGTGTCAATGGGCAGGGCTGGATTATACTATATGGTAATATAGGCTGCAGTCTAGGGCACATGCTAAAAGATTTTCAAATAGCTATTCTAGTTTACCTCAAGAAATTGCAGTTTACTTCAAGCTTTGCAAATGTCGCTAAAATATTCAAGACGGGTGCGGGCGAGTAAGATGGTGGCTCCGTCTGAAGGGGGCATAATTTCATTACCTAGGGATCCAAAACAAGATCACAATCCGGCCCTGTGTATGAGTAAATAGAGACAGAGCTCGAGGCATGCACATGCCGGCATATGCCTGCAATCAGAAAAAAAGATGACCAAAGAAATCACAGAAAGGAGCAGGTTGTGACTGCGACAAACATATACGTGGTCTTTTGTGACAGATATTCCGGAACTGTTAAACAAGGGATGTAACGCACGCTATGGTCATGAAAACGTGTAGCCATTTATATTCTAATGATATTTGTCGACACCAGGAGTGTAATGACACCGAGGACATATTATTCAAAATATGTTGTTCAATAACACGACGTTAGCCATCAATATGTAATGTATGTGACATAATAAAGGGAATTGTTGTACATTGTTTTACTTGGTTACAAAATACCCAAGAGAATCTGTCATAATTCATAATGTTGAGAAAAGTCATTTTATTATAAATTAAATAAGTATAATGAGAGACGTCTCTGATATGTAGCTCAATTAGTCCAAATGTAGAATATAAAATATTGATAAAGTATTATGACAACGCCACAGCAAATCAATTTAACACTTACGATCTATCTACCGTCTATAATTGTTACATATTGATGCAACTTTGAAATATACAGGTAAACAAGTCAGTACAGTCTCAACGAATAATTGAAAATTAATTATTCCCCATTTCATGCACCTCAAAGGGAAATCGTATCAATTTTTTTTTTATTATTATTGACGGATTATTCAGTTTGTTTGCTCAAGGACGTAAATGTTAGTACGTTCAAAATGTAAAAAGGTTCGGCAATAAGAAATGAGTTCTAGTCTCATACGCCCGTATCGTTCGACATACTGAGCGGCATAAACACATCGCTCGATAACATTACTTTACCTTATCGCTCGATAACATTACTTTACATTATTCTTCTTCCATTTTCAGCAAAACTTACGAGATCATTTGTAATGATTGCCATTTTACGATTTTCAATTATGGGACTTTAACCTACCAAAAGTAGTCTGTTGTAGAAATTTCGCACACTTGCGTCTACTTTGCCTTGACCGATGGATTTTGTTTACTCTTACGCCGACTTTTTCTTTCCTCTACCACCCGTCGGACTTGACTATAAGTAACACACTGGGTGTCTTGTAAGAAATAGGAACTGCTTACTCATCGCGAGTTCCTGGCTGATTCGCCCCCTGTTTTTGGTGGATCCGTGTTGCTCATCTTTTTAGTCTTCTGTGTTGTGCATCTTGAATTGTTAGTCTTCGTTCTGCCCAAATTTGTCAATGTCTCTGAATTGTCCATCATTTATTACTCCTTCGTTTTCTCTTAGGTTTATATTGTTTCATCATTACAGTAGATTATACTTTTTCATAATTTTCATTGCTACCTGTTACCTAATCGGTTAATTCCGGTCACTAAACTAAAGCTCGAGCTAATGCTTCTGTTTTTGTTAAAAGACATGGGTCTGTAGTAAGCATACACCGACGTAAACTAGTTTGGTTTGTATCTAATACACCTCGCTCGCCATGAGCGAGATTTGGACTCGTAACCTTAGTTGTGATAGGCACTGATTGCACAGGTATTTTGTTGTAAATCCAACTATCATTCGATCATGACCATAACGTTAACGACCCTTATTATGTTATTAGGAGATGACATGTCATGAAGAACAGTAACCTCATAGATCTTGATATGGGAGTAATTACTCACAAATTTGATCAACCAGCTTTCCAAATTTCTAGATTCGACAGAGTATTGACATAGTTTGAAGTTCAGTAAATATATATATAACACCGTTAGAGACAAGAGTGACACCATACACTGAACCAATGTGGGTACAGTCTGTTTTCGCAAATACCTTTCGCAAAGCATTTGAGTAATGCATTGATAAATACTATATAGGTCATTGGTGACCAGACACCACCCTGTCAAACTTTCTGATATTCATTTATTTTTCTAGACAACAGTCCTTGCAATTCAATAAATATTAGATCGAGAAAACTGAAGGGGAATCAAGAATGGACTTTATAATGATTAGTGTTATTGTTCTTCCATTAACTGTAAGTGAGATAACTCTTGGAATATTGAAGAGTTACAATTAAGAATAAAAATACAATAAATCACATCTTGTTAATTTTAAAATGTTATATATGTAGGTGTAGTTGTAAGGGAGAAATCCCACACTTACACGGAGGTCTTCAGTACCTCAAAATTATATAGAAATAAAGAAAAACTCAACTTTTTACATATCCCCAAAAAATGGCTTAATGTTAAGGCGGCAATGAATGGCTGATTATCTTTGGATTCATATTACATGTATATTATCATTGTTGCTGTAATTTAAATTGCCTGTATGAAAACAAAATATCTTTTATATATTATATATATATAATTTTGTGTATTTATCATTTATAGTCGAGTGCACCCTTTTTGTAATTTACAAA
>MJUT01009469.1:54896-90892 GCA_002080005.1 Gigantidas platifrons
CTCCCAATGAACATTTCTGCCAAATTTGGTCCAAATCAGTTCAGTGGTTTCAAAGAAGAAGAAGAAAGTATGAACAGTTTACAGATGTGGACGACGACGACGACGGACGCAAAGTGATGACAAAAGCTCACATGACCCTTTGGGTCAGGTGAGCTAAAAAGTCCGGACAACTAAACATTTGAACAAAAAATACAAGTTCAAGGGCCATAACTCAGCCAAAAATCATTCGACCAGAACGAAATTCAACGAAATTCAAACTTAAACTGTAACTCATCTAGATATAGCCACATACCAAATATCAAGTCAATATCTCAAAGGACGTCAAAAATAAGTCCGGAAAACTTAAAATTTGAACAAAAAATACAAGTTCAAGGGCCATAACTCAGCCAAAAATCATTCGACCAGAACGAAATTCGAACTTAAACTGTAACTCATCTAGATATAGCCACATATCAAATATCAAGTCAATATATCAAAGGATGTAAAAATAAAGTCTGGAAAACTTAAAATTTGAACAAAAAATACAAGTTCAAGGGCCATAACTCAGCCAAAAATCATTTGATCGTAACGAAATCGAACTTAAGCTGTAACTCATCTAGATATAGCCACATACCAAATATCAAGTCAATATATCAAAGGACGTAAAAAAAAAGTCCGGAAAACTTCAAATTTTAATGTGACGGACAGACGGACGGAACCTAAAACTATAGTCCCCTTCGGCTTCGCCGGTAGGGGACTAATAACCACTGTAGTCTTCAATTGTGGAAACTGGAGCTTTTTCTATTTTGAAGATAATCATGCAATTTTTATTCCTGCAATTTTCTAAATAAATTTGAATATATTGTAATTGGCCTGTGCATTTTATTGTCTGTCTGTATCATTAAGGAATGCCGTTTTACTGGCGACGCGAAGCGGAACAAGTAAAACAGATATCTGCGAATGTCAAATCCACAATTGACACCGACAACTCTTCAAATACAGTACTGTTATTCCTATTCTTATGAAATTCTCCCAAAGTGTACACACTAGTTTGAAAACATTCAAATAAATGACGAAATATATGCACTTTTCAAATTCCTTCCGCTAAAAAATTAGTAATGTAGTTGCTTAAGGATCCGCCATCTTGAAAACGTGAAATCCTACATGTCATATGTACAACAATACACAAAAATAATTAAAATGCTTACCTTGAAAACTTATTTGTTAAATTCTATCTAAATTGAAGCGTACACGAAGCCAAATAACGTCTGATCTTTACATTTTAAACCGGCAGTCTTCATATGACGTCACGTTGTTTATGTGCCAAAGTCGTTCAACAATATTTCCCAAATTTTAATTTTTGTGATTTTTAGACCCATGGATATGCAAGAATACATTTTTATGTTCAGTATTGCATTAGAATGGATAGTACACTCGATTGCGACCATCAAATCTCCAATTGATGCCGTGAAATTTTCAAATACAATACAGTTATCTCCTAAATAAGCCGTCACCGTCAAATTCATAGTCGGAAATATCTGGGTCAGTCATATTGTTTACAAACAAGTGCATTCGGTGTAGGAATATAGCATTCCTTCAGGCCTGTCAACTGCAGATTTGACGGCCCTCGATAGCCAATGAAAATACGCGTTACATTATAATTGCATTAGAATAAACTATAGGGGTCTGCAATATGAAATATTATTGATATAGACATTCACAATAGTTCCATATAAATTACCATTGGTCAAAATGCCAGCTACTGGTATGCCATTGGTACAATTGGTAAATAAGTTGCCATTTGCAAAAATATAGAGTTCAGAGTTCATTTGTCAAATTATGGTACCAATAGTGCCCAATGGTACCAACAAAACTACTTTGAATGCAGCCAGAACCTTGTATATCTAGATTATCTCCCCTTGCATATACAAAATGTATATCTGTAAGAGATAAATTATAGATCCTTGTATATCTAGATTATCTCCCTTGTCAAGTATTAAAAATATATATTGTGATTTCTTTTCATTTGGTATACTTTCTTTTTTCACCAATAAGTTTTACTTTAAGAAACTAAACATGCTAATTTTATGAAACAAAATTTTAAAATATTATATAATTCTATATTAATTGTGACTCACTTAGATATATCTCAGACCTCACTTAGATAGATCTTAGTCTGATTATTATCTGGTTAAAATATATACTGTACATATATGTAGATAGGAATTATTTCTTTTACATTCTTTCATCTATGTTATTCATATATAAGAAAAATTGTTTGTTCCTAACTTTGCATTCCTTAAAATACTTAAACAAAAAGTAAATTTACCTTTCATTTCAAATTCTCTGCCCCTCAGAAGACCATATTTTGGATTCATTTCATCTCTAAATTTTCTAGTGATCTACAAAAAGTAAAACTACTTTATTCATTAAAAGTAAAATCTAATGACTGACATTTTCCAGTGTATTTATCATAACACATATCAACTCACAATCATTTGTTATTGTAAACAGAGTAAGAATATAGTTTAACTAATTCTATCAACAATTAATATGAACTAAAATAGGAAAACAAAACAAAACTTAAATGAATGGTTAGAGTTATGGTGTTTAAGGTCAGTTTTAACAATATTTCAGCTATATCGTGGTGGCCATTTTTATTGATGGAGGACACTGGAGTACTCAGAGAAAACCACAGACTTGCCACAAGTCACTGACAAACCACAGACTTGTCACAAGTCACTGACAAACTACAGACTTGCCACAAGTCACTGACAAACTACAGACTTGCCACAAGTCACTGACAAACTACAGACTTGCCACAAGTCACTGACAAACTACCATACGATCACAACAATGACAGCCCCTGCTCAACTGAGTCTGTATCGCTCATGCAATTTGTGTTTCAAAAAATAATATTATTAAATACATGTATCACATGAACTTTATCCTGTGGTGATGGTTGTTATAGTTTTCCATCAACACATACAGTTTGCTGTGGACTATCCAAGGAACATTCTAGTCAATATTAAATTCAAATGGTTCAGTGATTTCAAAATGCAAATTAATGCAATTTTCCTACTTAACTCTCTATGAATCATCATTCTCCTACCTGATAGAGCTTTATAGGTAATTTCTTATAAGAAAGTGTCTCTGTTCGTGATATCAAATCTGTTATTACTTCTTCATGTGTCTACAAACAAAAAGTACATCTTATTTAAAAGTATTAACTTTCAATTATCACATTATAATGCCTTCAAAAAAGATTACAGTCAAACTTTGATAATATCTGTCAATAATTACATAAAACAATAATTATTAACAAAATTATCAAATCAAATCAATTTAACCATGTGTTAAGAAAAGTTTGAAGTGGTGATCAGAAACCATAAATACAATGACCAAGAGAAAAAAGACAAACATACAATGTCCAACCAAATACTACACAGAAAACTAAAGATTGGCCATATAAACCCTACTAAAAACGGAGGTCATCTCAAGTGCTCTGGAAAATTAAGTGTATCCTGCTCTACTTGTGGCTCCAGTCATGTTACTTATGGTAAAAATCTGGTTATAAATCATAAACGAGAAGAGGATAGGGTTTGACTATTACAAATAAAACATATCTGACACAAACTTTCTGTAACAGTGGTGACTACAAAACTTTTGAACTGGTGACTTCAACTTTACCACTAACATAAGGAAACAAGTCACAACCTAGCTGGGATTGTTTTTTTGGTTAAACATGTTTGTTTTTTTTTGTTTTTTTTTTATAGATATTCTATAATTATGACTTACTGGTCCCAAACAGTAATCTTGTTTGTATCGATCTTGCAGCCGGAATAATTCTGGCCCAGCAGTATCCCATCTATCTTAGAAAACAATATACAATTTAATTTAAATATTTTAGTAAACTAATGCAAACAAATATTAACTATTTATTTAAATCTAAATAAGTTGATGGAAATCAGTACATTTTCAAACACATCAGATCGAGATATTTCTACTAGTAACCACCCTCCCCAAAAATAAATTGACAATTAAATGAATATAGAAAGTCACAGAATAAAACTTCTGTAAATAAATAATTCATTTCATTGACAATATAACACTGAAGTTTACCTTAGGGTTAATTTATATTCCATAAGAAAAGTATCAGTAATACAATATCCCATGGCTAGACACACTAACTTTGTTCTATCGTCTTGTCAACTTTTGAAATTCCATTATCATCTGTTATAATCTAAGACTTAAAACTAATCTACGTATATGCATTTATTTAATCAAAACAACTATTGTGTGAACATTACACAAATATAGTATAACTAATCGTAGATTTTGAATATCAAAATAAGACCACGAGCGACCGAAGTACGCATAAGGATTAAACGAGTGGGCGGAACTTGTTCTGTCCACGAGTTTAAACCTTAATGCGTACTTCGGTCATGAGTGGTCTTATTTTGATATTTAAAATCTACGATTAGTTATACTGTTTATTATATAGACTTCCAAAATTTCTTTTATATTATTTTATTTAATTTGTATATTTCATTCCACGCGTATGAATCTACGAGCAATGATAGTGTGTAATCAATATGGCCGCACATTCAAACAAGTCAAGTGTTGTCGCTTCGATGAAGAAAATTGGAAATTTAAATGAAGGACGAGTTTCTGAATTTTATTTGAATATGGACGGATTTGTAAAGTTGTTGTGGAAAAATTCATTGCAATTGTGACTCATATCAGTCCGATTTATCTGAGGAACCAGGCACAATGTGTTATTATTGTCCGAGTCGTCTGTATTTCATGTGTAACAGAATTCGAACTAAGGAATGAATCAATGTCCTCAAATGAAACGTTCTGAAATCTACCAGGCTGGGCTTTAGCTTGATATACATTTTCATTTGTATTGCCATTGGAATTTGGAACATTTGTTTGGACATCTAGAATATCAAATTCTGGCATTTCCACATTTTCCAAGTCTAAATCATATTCTTCTAAAAATTTGGAGACTACAGCTGCCGTATATGCGTCAAAATGATCAGACATTTTTTTTTTTTTTTTTAATTTTAAGATTGTTCAAAGCAGACGATTTTTCATTGAAAAGGGGTGGTGAAAGGAATTAGGAAACTGACAATCTACAATGCACTTTTAACTTTGCCGTTGTTTGTTTATATTTAAATCTGTTGTGTCATGCTAGTGAAATGATTCGATTTAGAATAAGCAAGTGCTTGATTTTAATGTATAAATAAAATGATTCAATTAAAATAATTTATGAAAGTACTAAAACTTTATTTTCATTTGTTTAATTGTTTCAGTTTACATTCATGTGTGTATTCACCGTAACACAACAAGGGACGTAACCACTACACTTATAGTTGTCTAAAAGTAGTTCTGGCGGGAAAAAACTGATATATCGGAATTTATTTCACGGATAAATCTCCATAATTTACACCTATCTATATAATAACTACATGTATTACACAACTACAAATTTGTGGAATAAACTAGAGGCTCCCAGGAGCCTGTAATCGCTCACCTGGTTTTCAATTTGACATCTAAAGTTGATAGAAATGGGGGTGTTACACATAATTTTGAAAGTGGGTCACCCAAAGATCATTTCAACTCAAATTTCTGAGCAAAAGATTTTGCTGTGATTTTTATCTCATAATATTCCTAAACGGAATAAACTGGCTGAAAAAATCACACAGAAAAACCCGGAATATATGTTAAACTACTTATTGCCATGTAGCTGCAGTTAAAATTTGAGTTCATTTTGATTTGTAATAAAGAAGAAATTGACAACTCAAGAAATTTATATTTTTAGTAACAGCAGCCATTTTGAATGGAGAGCGGGGCTCTCGGAAACATATTGAAAGGGGACCACACAAGGACCATTCCAGCCAAATTTGCTTTAATTTGGTTCAGCGGTTTCAGAGGAGAAGATTTAAATGTGATCTTTTATCAAAATATGCCTAATTTGCATAATCGGTATAAATCAGCTGAAAGAAAAATTTCACAGAAAAACCCGGAATACATTTGTATATGTTAAACTACTCCTTGCCATGTAGCTGCAGTTAAAATTTTAGCTCATTTTAGTTTATACAAAAGCAGCAATGGACAATTGAAGAAATTTCTATTTTTAGTAACAGCAGCCCTGCTGGTGGCCATCTTAGATTTTCAATCGGTCCAAAAAGTAACAACACTTGGTTAGCAGCTTGCAATGATCATTCATGACAATTTTCAATTCCATCCTCCATGTAGTATCGGAGAAGATCTTTGAAATTTCAGCCAATCAGAGGCTATTATGGCCCCTGGCAGCCATATTGAATAACCGATCGGAACAAAAAGTAACAACAATTGATCAGAACCTTGTCAGGAACATTTCTGCCAAGTATGGTTCCAATCCATCCAGTGGTTCTTGAGAAGAAGTTTGATTTACATATTTCCCATAGGGTCGCTATGTTAAATTATGTTCCCCGCTGGCGGCCATCTTGGATTTTCAATCGGTCCAAAAAGTAACAACCCTTGGTTAGCAGCTTGCAATAATCATTCCTGACAATTTTTAATTCCATTCTCCATGTAGTATCGGAGAAGAAGATCATTAAAAATTTCAGCCAATCAGAGGCTTTTATGGCCCATGGCAGCCATGTTGGATAACCGATCGCAACGAAAGTAACAACACTTGGTTAGACCATGCAAATGAACATTCCTGCCAGGTTTGGTCCCATTTGCTTCAGTGGTTCTCTAGAAGAAGATTGAAATGTTTACAGACGGACGATGGACGGATGCCAAGTGATGGCAATAGCTCACATGACCCTTCCGGTCAGGTGAGCTAAAAAGGAGATTTCATTAGTTTTCTCCATATTTCATCTTGTGCTTGTGCTGGTATGTGATTGGTTCTATTCAGAGTATGAAGAAGATATTACTAGTTTAATTTATTCAGACTAAAGCTTGAGTTAGAGCTATCTAGTGGTTGTAGCTATGGACAGTATAAAGGAGATCTTACTAATTTTCTTCCAAAGTTCCTTTTAAGCTAATGTCATCATGTGACTGTTGCTATGGAGAATAAAAAGGAATTCTACAAGCTTTCTTCCAATTTTCAGCTGTGGATGTTGCTGTGGATAGTACAAAGGAAATCTTCAGCTTTAGCTAAATGTAGGAAAGCTTTGGCTAATGTTGTCGTATGACGTTTGCTATAGAAGAAAAACTTACTAGTTTTTTTCCAAAGTTCAGCTTTAGCTAATGTTGGCATCGACATCTTTTGGGCACCAATACTATCAAGTTCTTCATCTATGACTTTGATCAATTTGTCAAGAACACGCTGACCAAGGGGAAGTAGATGAAAAGCACCTGGGTGACCCTGTGCAATTATGTCATTGTAAATCATCAACTGAAATAAAATATACAACCACAGTTTATAATACCATCACTAAATTTACATTTTTGAGCAGCATCAGTTAACCTTTAAAATTACAATTACATGTACATTGTATTTCATTTTTAATATCATTCAACAGATGGTGGGCACTGTTGATGTTACATACACATTGTGGAGGGGAGAGGTAATTGTTTGTTTTGGTGATATTGGTGGAATTGTTGACAATCACTGTTTAAATTTTCTTTTTGTATGATTATTTAAACTCAGGCCCAGAGTGGGAGCATAGGAATCACACAAAAAAATAAGTGAGTGATTACTGTTCAATGCCAAATGAGCAATCTTTCAGCAATGTCATGGCGAGAGCAAGTTACATTTTAACAAGATGATATGTCCACTTTGTACTAAACCAAAATGCAGAGTTGGAGATTTATAGTGCTGCAGGAAGAAATGTATCTCTACTCTGACCCATTATTCTGATTCCAAGCCAACCAGTCTTTGCTCTTAATCCGTAGTGCTTACTTTTCTTCTTAGCTGAGATGCACCATGATCTACTGCACTTGAGGCAAGCCCTCTAACCATTACACTACTGATGCAGCTTCACAAACTAAATGAAATATGCTTGGTTTGTGGTGTACTTGCCATATGAATTTTACATTATATTTTGTGATTCTACTAGTTGGATTTGACTATATATCTTTATTTCTGGTAATCTTTGTTAACACAATGGTATACAAATTAAATACATATATATAAATACACAATAAGATACAATACAATACATAATAAGAAAACAGCTATATACAATATTTACAAAATGAGAGAGAGAGAGTTACATTTTTCAGCCAGGATGGCAGACATTTCCATTGATATATCTTATAAAGGTGCAAAGTTTTTTTATTTTCGATTTTTTTTCGTAGATTCATTAAAATACCAAATTTCAGAATAAAGTATTTTTTATCTAAACAAGTTTTTCTTTTTTCACTGAAATAATTACATTTTAATAAATAATGGAACTCATCTCCAAGATCTGCTGTGTTACATAAATTACAAATTCTGAGTTCCCTAGGTATGTTTTTCCATCGTCCGTATTCAACAGGTAGTTTATGGTTATTCAGCCTAAAGCGAGAAAACGTAAATATGTCCCTATCGTCGAGGATATTAAGATAATTTTCAAATTCAAATTTATTTTTAAAAAGGCGATAATTTAAAGTTTTCGATCTGGTATCAATATTTGCATGCCAGGTTTGGTAAAACTGATCTTGGAGACAAGTCTTAACAGAGTTTTTAAGCCATTGTTCACTTATGAAATACTGGTTCAACCATACATATGAAAGGCCACATTCATTTAATATACTCTCTACATAATTTAGCCATGAAAACTGACAATTATTATTTTGTGATAAATATAATAACTTGTAAGAAATAATTGATAGTTTAATATCCTTCCCTGTAATCAATTTCGACCAGTATAAGATATTTCTAAGTTTAATGTCTATATCTAAAGGATAACGACCAAGCTCCCCATATATCATACAGTTTGGAGTTGTAGCTTTTAAGTGAAGAATAATTTTGCAAAATTTCAAATGTACCTTTTCCAAAATGTCATTATTGCCGGACCCCCCAGATCTCGCAGCCGTACAATAATATGGGTTTTACTAATTTATCAAAAAGATCAAGTTGACAGCTGATAGAAAGATTATGTTTCCTCCCCTTTTTTATTGCTTCATACATAGCTTTAATAAATTTTTCAGAAAGATGATTTTTACAAACTTTAAAACTTCCAGACCGAGAAAAATAAATTCCCAAATAATTGAAATCTTTAACTATCTCAATATTAGTCCATTATAATTAAAAATAAGATTTCTTGGTAGTCATTCTTTAGAAAATACTACTATATTTGTTTTATCAACATTTACTTTCATTTTCCAAGTGTCACAATATGAATAAAATTTATCAAGTAATGTTTGAAGATTGCTTGAGGATTCTGCCATTAGGACAGTATCATCTGCATACAAGATGATAAACAATTTCATAAAAATATCTAACCTGCTATCAAGTTCATCAGAAATAGAATTCAATCCCGGAACATTTTCATGTATAAAAAAATCTTCCAAATAATTTAAAAATAATGAGAATAGAAAAGGTTATAAATTTTCCCCTTGTCGGACCCCTATTATACATGGAAAATATTCAGATTTATTTCCATTATAAAATAAACAATATTTCATATTCTGCTACATGTTAAAAATAACTTGATACATATTACCATTTATATTATTCAAAAGCATCTTATACCATAAAGCATCATGCCATACAGTATCAAATGCTTTTTCAAAATCAACAAAGTGCAGAATAATTTCTTTTTCTTATTTTTCAAAATTTCAAAAAAAGATTGAAGTAAAAACATACAATATCCAGATTGAAATTCGCATTGGTTTTCATTAATTAATAACATTTCATAAAAAAATTCAGACAGTCTTGCATTTAAAACTGCTGTAAATAGTTTCCTGAAACAACTTACTATTGTAATAGGTCTATAATTTTTAGGATTAAATTTATCGCCCTTATTTTTATAAAACGGTTTGATTGTCCCCGATACCCTCATTTCAGGTATTACATCAGATTTAAAAATTAAGTTGAATAATTTTTCATATAATTCATTAAATTGATTGCTTGTTGATTTTATATATTCATTTATAATACAATCATCGCCACATGCATTGTTATTTTTAAGATTTTTAATACATTTAAATATTTCATTTTGTGTAATGTTTCTATTAATCCTTTCATTCAATTAAGAATTGAATGCATTCTTTTGAAGTTTCATTGAGGTATGAAAGCATTGACCGAAGTACATTTTCAATGAAGCGCGGTAGTGCTTCATGTTGAAAATGTAGTTCGATCAACGCTTTCATACCCAATGAAACTTCAAAAGAATTCATTCAATTCTTATAATTATATCTAAATCACAACAAAATTTAATATAGTTGAATTTTTCGTTGTGAATTTTATTTGAAACTTCAAAAGAATTCATTCAATTCTTATAATTATATTTAAATCACACCAAAATTTAATATAGTTGAATTTTTCGTTATGAATTTTATTTGTGTTAGATTATTTGCTGTTGGAAATTACTACGCCATTGATTGTTTACATCTGACGTCGTCATGGAGGCACGTGCAAGTTCGGGTTTGAGTTTCATTGTGATTTGAAACATCTCTTTTATAATCATGTGACCACTTCATAACCAATCATATTGTAACATTTCAATGAAAAACGGAAGTAATGTAATTATTAGATTAATAAACTCAAATTCTGTTACAACTGTGCCTGACATATTAACCTTATGATTTTTTTTACATATATACTGTAATTCCATTGGATGGATTAGATACAATTTCTAGTACACCTGACTATTATACTGACCTTGTGACTTTTACATATATATTGTGATTCTGTTGGCTGGATTTGACTCCAATTTTGGTACATTTGACTGACATACTTTCTTAAAGTATGTTTATATCTTCTTTGACTATATGTCATCACCAGACTGTCATAATATTTTCCACTCAGACTCAATTTCATTCTTTTAAACAACATCTGAAAATAAATAAACAATTGTTATCAGAATTGGTTTAGCACAAACTTCAAAACATTCATTTCTGAAATACATTTTCAGGTCACTCAAAAAATTTTCAGAATAAATCTGATTTAAATGAATACATATCAAAACACCCCCACTACCAAAACTCCTCCACTTTTTACCAAAATGCCCCCATTATTTTTTCAGAATAAAAATTATTTTACCAAAATGCCCCCACTTTTTTACTGCCAAAACGGCACGTTTAATATTTTTGTTCTACTCAAACATAATATCATGTGTGATATCTTGCAATACAAGATTTGTTCAGTAAATTTATATAGTGTATACATGTTTATTTTACATCAGACGACAACGAACTTGTATATAATACGCTCCAGTAATTGTGTCTTATCCATTTGTATTTATTTTGTTTTGTTTTGGTGACAATAAAATATATATTGCTGCCGACCAACTAGCTTACTCCATTGCTTACTTTTTCTTTATTCTACATGGAATAACAATTTTCTCACGGATACCAACTTCCTAGAGACCAGAAATGACTACATGAATAGAAATTAGACACGTTTGTGTACAAGGGAGTACGAAATGTCGACACATTTATAATCAACAGGACTTTTAATTACATTCTTGTTAAAGTCTAAAGTAGTATTGCATTGTTACATAGGATGCAAAATAACACACAAGAGGTTCAAAGGTGTCAGGGGCCCGGGTGGCTCAATGAGTTAGGTCGCTGGATCCAACAACTCATACAAGCCTATTACCAATACAGTGTGGGTTCACGCCCGGCTTTGTAAATTACAAACTAGAGGCTCAGGTTAGCCTGTATCGCTCACATGATATAAATAAGTCCTCTTAAGAATGTCTGCATGCCGAATACATCTAAGTTACTATTCAAATCCCATAGGGTTCTATGTTAAAACTATGTCTGCTCATGCCGTCATGGCAGCCATCTTGGATGAAGTTTGTGGTCACCGGACACAATTTTGAAAGTATATACTACCCAAGGAATATCCATGCCATGTTTGCTTTAAATTGGCTGACTGGTTTCAGAGGAGAAGACTTTTAAACAATTTTCCCATTGGGTCCTATGTTAAAACTATGGCCGCTGACGGTGGCCATTTTGGACCGAGATTGGGGTCACTGAACACAATTTTGGAAGTTGACCACCGAAGGACCATCGATGACATGTTTGCTATATTGGTTTACAGACGACGGACATAAAATAATGAAAGCATGTCACACGACGCTTCTGGTTAGATGAACCAAAAGGGTTATTCTTGGACCACACAATATTTTTAAGATGAACCTTTAAGTGTTTAACTTAGAACACTACTTAGATATCATGGGATCTTAAGAAGTGCTCATACTGCAACTGGTGCTCGCCACTAATTCTACAAATTGGAGTTGTTAAAAAGAAAATAAGTATGATAAGTACCGACCATTCGTGTCAATTTAACCATTTAATATTATTTTTCAGTTATTCGCTGATTTTATTGTTAATATTTAATATTTGTTTATTCTTGTTTAAATGTTAATCCCATTCAAATAATAACATCTATGGACGAATGTTTAAAAAGGACTAAAATTATTTCCTTTATTTAGATAGACCATATCCCAGTTCTGCCTTATAATTATCTCCCCTGACACAGTATAGTCTTGGCTACTTAACTATAATAATAGCTAGTATCCTGTTGTTAGTTTGTTTTTCTGATTTATATCAAATTTTGTGGTATTTAGCTATGTGTATTTTAAATTTCTGAGTATACCAATGTATTTTCATTTTGAAAAACTCTTTTAAATTTCAATTATATTTAAGAATTATCGCTACCGGCCTAACCCTGTCCCTAGTCCGAGATTCCTCTGCCGTTCGACGACTATTTACATCTTGCTGTTGTCGTTGAACGTCAGAGCGCTCTCCATAATGAAAACAGCGGATTTTTCTCCCCATATCAGCCGTGGCACATTTCCACGTTTTGTGGCTGTCTGATTTTATTTTCTATCCAAAACCCTAATATCCACATGTGACCGTAAATCGGTCAGTTAAGACATTTCCTTATAATTCTCATTCAAATTGGTATTTATATCAAAGATAAATGCCATGTTTACTTGGGCACTTAAGCCAAATAAAATACCAAAACATCGTTTAATTTGATGAAGAAATGTGGGCTCGCTGATCTTTTTTGTTTGCATATGTTTTGTAATAGCGCCCAAGTCACGTTACCTGAAATCGGTCAACCATAAAATAGTTGCGTGGAACACAAATAGGCCTAGGAGATTGTATTTTACAATATTTTTTAATTTGCTTTTTCTATATTTCGCCATTTTTCATTAAATTGTATTTGCTGTCACTTGTTTTCAGCAGATAATATCTCTGTTTTCACATACAATTTTATTCATGTCCAATCCCATGCGATTCATAATAAATCATATATTTATTACCCACAAATTCCCGCTAAAAATCTGAAAATTGTCTAAGGAATTACTTAATTTCAAAACGAAAACAATGTTATTTCCGTTGCCTAATGGAGTTGTAAATATAGGTCAAGATGCGCAGTGGAATGTAAACAAACACAGGATATGCAAATTATCCACTTCGGACTGTGTTTTCTGGAAATATTTGACTTTGATTATCAAGTCAAAATGGTAATAGTAAAATGGCACCATTTTGGCACCAAAACCTATAGATATCTTTTCTTATCTGTTTAAATCTCATTGTTATCTTGATCAAAGTGAAAGTAAATTCATTATCTATTTCTGGACGCAGTTCGCAGGATAAATGACGTCATCGACATCTGAACTCACCTGACAGCGCATTCCAAAATGGTGACCGATTTCAGGTGTTGACCGATTTCAACGGACGAGAGGATATAATGTGCAGTGTCCGAAATTCGATAAGAACCTAATTTCGATAGGTCAGTATTTTTAGTGTTGCATTCGGATACTGATGACGTCATCACCCGGAACTTTTCAGTATAGAACGACCTAGTGTTGACGTCTATCACAAGTAAACAAAAATTTAGAAAATGTCTTTAAAAGAAGTGAGTAACTTATTTTATTCCTCCTAGACTAGAAAAACTATGTTTTCACTAATACCATTTTGATTTGACCGTAAAACGTTGATTTTCCTCATGAAAACTTAATAAGAATCCACTGAACTGTCATTGTCTTGATCGTCTGCATCTATGCTAATATATTCTAAAAATAGAACATAGTGGAATCCCTGTCCAAAAATAAAAAGTATGAAAGCCAATGGTGTCATATTATGAAATTGTTCAAATGACGTTCAGAGACGTCTTTAAAGAGTGGCAACTTACAAAAGTGAGAATAAAGTGCTAGCAATGAAAAACTAATTAAATCTATGATTTTTTGTAAGTTTATGTCTGTATATTTATTTTTTTTAAATTAAACATTTTATTCCATTAAAAAAATCTCGAATTATATCAACTACAATCAAAGGTCATCTTGAGTCTTCATAACATATTTCATTTTTCTACATTTCTAACAGTCTGCAATTTCTGAGAGAGAAAAAAATATTTGAAAAAAATATATACTTCACAGTATCTTCGAAGTTGGTGATTAGTGTCGACATTTTCTGGGCCGAGATATATCGGGGACAACTTTTATTAGGGCCGAATGAGTTGAAATTATCTCCCCTATCGAAATTAGGATACACCATTTTCTTTCATGTAAAAACAACAACACACTTCATAAGATTGACACCAGTCAAACTGTTTATCGGATGTTTCTTCTTTTTTTTATATTAGTATATTAGTAATTTAAGTTTATTAAAGTATTTCATATAAAAAATCTACAGGAAGCGTGACATAAGACAACAAGTTGTTACGTTATCGAAATTTGGTAACGCCAGGATATATCGCTTCACCAATCATTTTTCTATTCATTCATAACCATCTTACCCTCAGAAATTGGTGTTACACTCCATTACAGCACAATTTCCCCCAGACCATATGATTTCGTCATTTTGAACACTGACATTTTGAAATATATGTCACGTGACTTCGAGAGAACTACGATTACTGCAATGTATCATGGGAGATGATTTGCATATATGATCTGACCTTGTCCAAAATAGGGGGAAACGTAAGACATGCTCTTTCCGAAGCCCGCAGATAATACTGCCAAATGAATCTTTTCTATCCAACATATTTTGTATTATTTCCTTTTGCTTTGATTTGAGCTGTGGATGGAACTGTTTGTCCTGCAGAATACGCTTTATATCGTCTTGTATGTTTGTATGCTAATTTGGTGCACTGTATTTAGTATCTCCCATCATGCAATGCATTGCTGTCATCTTTCAGTTAGTATCGCGAGATCATGTTAAAAAAATGGCAGTGAAATGACTAAATCATCGGGTGTAAGGAAAAAACGTGCTGTAATCGAGTGTAGCACCACTCTCTGAGGGTAAGATGGTTATGAATGAATAGAAAAATTATTGGTGAAGCGATATATATTAGGGTTTTGGATAGAAAATAAAATCTGATAGCCATAAAATGTGGAAATGTGCTACAGTTGAGATGGGGAGAAAAATCCGCTGTTTTCATTATGGAGAGTGCTCTGACGTTCAACGACAACAGCAAGATGTAAATAGTCGTCGAACGGCAGAGGAATCTCGGACTACCCTGTCCCTAGTCAAAGTATGTTAGGCCTAATTAATCTAGTTAAATCATTAAATGCCAGTGGATGATTTCGGTTTCCACTGCCAGTTGGAAAATGGATGACTATGGAATTCACTGGCCCGTTAACTGGATAATAGATGGTTTTGGTTTATGGTGTTTAATGCCACTTTCAACAATATTTTAGTTATATCGTGGCAGTCAATTTTATTGGTGAAGGAAACCGGAGAAAACCACCGACCTGTCGCAAGTCACTAAGAAACTTTATCACATAATATTGTATCGAGTACAGCTTGC
The DNA here is from genome assembly GCA_002080005.1 of Gigantidas platifrons. Taxonomy (NCBI): domain Eukaryota; kingdom Metazoa; phylum Mollusca; class Bivalvia; order Mytilida; family Modiolidae; genus Gigantidas; species Gigantidas platifrons. The sequence continues at coordinate 70,792 of MJUT01009469.1, forward strand.
TATGAATGGGGTTTGAGCTCACAACTTCATTCTGACGAATAGGAAAATAAAAGTAGTAATTGAAGTAGAACAATTAGAAGACATAACAGTTAACTCAGGAGTCTCCAAGGGACAGTTCCTGGACCGTTACTCTTTCTTTCTTGCATAAATGACCTCCCTGATGCAGATAAATCTTCAGTAAGACTACAGATGACTGCCTACCCTACAGACAAATGAAATGATGAAATTCTACAAGTAATCTAAATCCAGAAGATTACTAAAAGAAAACCCAACCAAAGTGATCAATAACGGCATCATTTTTTAGGAACTATGAATCTACCAACATTGTCGAAAAATCAGTGTGGACCAATTCAAGGTGCTACCAACCAGCAATGCAGCTTGAACTCTTTTTTTTGTTAAAACACTGGTTGATTGGAATCATCTAGAAGACACATTAGTTAACAAAACAACAAGCATTAAGAGCTTCAAATATTCTCTGATGCAGCGTCAATTAATAGACTGTTATATATTTTTTTATAATATACAGAAATAGATCTAAACTTACTATAGGACCTGAGACTGATGGAAATCCAAGTCATGACTTTTGACAGGCAAAAAAATGTAGCTTGGTCCAACTGGTTACTTAATGGATATTTATTGACAGCTTTTCTAAAAGCATAGAAGACAGCAAGCAGATAGCCATCTTAACAATGGAATTTTCTAAGGCATTTGAAGAGGTTAGCCATTCTCTACTTCTACAAAAACTGAACCGCTACTCGATTGAGGGTACAATTAATTCCTGAATTGAATGCTTTTTAACAGATCTGACACCAGATAAGATAATTGAAGTTAAAAAATCAATCTGTGTCCCTGTTTAATTTGGAGTCCTCAAAGGGTCAGTCTTCGGTCCTATTAGGGTATAGTAAGTTTATTTCTGTTTAATATAAACAATACACAAGTCAGTCTAGAGTAGACTCCACCATACAGCTTCATTCAATTTGTTTTTATTAGAATTGTTGGTCTTTGTTTTGTATATTTTTAAGACATCTAACTTGTTTTCTTATTTTCTGGTATTTGTAACATTTTTTTAATTTGCCTTTTTTTGAAGATGAATGGAAATTGACAAGAATTCATCGAGTAATAAGAGAAAGCGTGATGAAGAGGACACTAAACAGGAGGACTCGAGTACAAGGAAGTGTGTTGTTCAGGAGGGATTTTCTTGGTGGACGTGTTTGATGTATGATATGCCACATTCTAAAAGTAAACCACAACCAATAGAGAAAAAACCAACAGTTTGATGGTAGTCACTGTAGTACATGTAGTGTCTTAATTGTCTTTTTGGTTTTAATTGTTAGTATTTATTTGTTATTTATATATTTTGTTGTGATATTAGTTAAAAAGTTAAGTGGAAATTTTATGCAATTAGAAAAGATCAGAAAAAAATACTGGTGCCCTGTAAATACATTTGATATTTTTCCATGGAAAAGATTGAAAAGTTGGATTACACGAATGCATGTACATGTAATACTAAATCTGAAGAGAAGAATTTGACAAATACAACTCAACATATTCTATACAATCAAAGTACAAAGAAAAACACTGAAGATGCTAAAGGAGTGTTCATGACAGAAACCTCATCAAGTACATGTACTAGTGATACACCATCAACTCAACACTGTAGCTCAGTGAAATATAGTGATACACCATCAACTCAACACTGTAGCTCAGTGAAATATAGTGATGCACCATCAAATCAATACTGCAGCTCAGTGAAACATAGTGATACACTATCAAATCAACACTGCAGCTCAGTGAAACATAGTGATACACCATCGTATCAACCTTTTACCTCAGTGAAACATAGTGATCAACCATCATATCAACCTTTTAACTCAGTGAAATATAGTGATACACCATCACATCAACCCTTTATCCTGGTGAAATATAGTGATACACCATCATATCAACCTTTTAGCTCAGTGAAATATAGTGATACACCATCAAATCAACTTAGTAGCTCGGCGAAATATAATGATCAGGCTAATATTAATGACCCATCAGTGGAAAGCCCATTCAAGACTATTCAAATAGAGAAATTGAGCCAAGAAAAGCAAAGTAACCTGAATAATTTACCAGAAAGTACAGATGTTGGCAGAATACCAGTAGAACTGCCATGTAAACCAGAGAAACCAGGTGATAGTGATTGTTGTGGGTCTGGTTGTGTACCATGTGTGTTTGATATCTACGACCAGGAAGTAAAGATATGGGAACAAGAGTGTGCTCAAATCAAGAACAAAGCTTTATTTGGAGATAACTGTGTGGTAAGAAAGGTTAAAATTAATGGTTGATTATTAGACAAAAAAAAAGTCAAAGGAATTATGAATTATAGGTAATAAATCATGTGGAAAGTACAATTTGTATATTACACAAAATAGAAAAGTAGCAAAACATGAATATTCAATGTTGTTTAAATGAAGACTGCTCAAGGGCTGGACCTAAGTTTGTATATAGGTGCAGGTCAATATGTAATAAAGATTTTATGAGAACATCTTTGTAAAGATTCTAATTTTTCTAAATTAAAGACCTCAGAATCCTATAGGTATCGACATTTTGTATATAAGAATGCACAGAATTGGCTATATTTCTCAGATGAGCATTGCAGCTCATGGACTCTTGTTATATTCACTTCAGTCAGAAGATGCTGTGTTGTCAGAATTAGAGTACAGACAATTTTGTATTTGTGACATCTATGAAGAAACAGCCAATACCAACAGATATAGATTCAACCTTCCATTTAGTAAAAATCTTGAATTAAAAATTGGACAACACATAATAATCAGGTTAGTTATCCCTTTATTTATCTTTCATACTTTCTTTCATTTATTAAAATCTTGGGTTTCAGAAAGTTTTGAAACAACATGAATAACTTCATCAAACATTTGTCAAATCTTTAAACAGTTTTCAACACTTGCAAAAATAATTAACAATAAATATTTACAATGCACATTACAAACTTCTCATATTAATGAAATTGGTAAAAACAAGTAAGAACTTTATTTGGAAAACATAATTATATATTATTTATCAACACAAAGCTAATGCATGGTAGTAATTGTATCTTCTAATTGTGTATACCGTATAACCGGTAATTTCTGTGGTATTCTGCGGTTAACACCGGACCGCAGAAATTAAAATCGCAGAATATTATGTAAAATAAATGTTTAATGTCCGGTACAAAATACCTTTTCAAACTCTAACTCCAATTCCACCGTAAGTGTCAAATATTTAATTAGTCCTAATTACTATATCCAGATAATAAAAAAAACTGGTACTATATAAATGTTTACACAACAATTAAGGGTTATTTAGCTGTGACATGTTGAATTTTAACTGTTAATTACAAATAATCCAGATAAAGAAATATGATTGTACCAAGCTGACACCGATAACAATTGAAACAATCACATGATTAAATGTTTAGAATCATAATAAAGTTTACTAAAGCAATATTTAGAATTGTTATTACATAAATTAACATTAGTGTTTTTTGTCTTTTTTATTTGTTGTAATAGCTTCGAATTCGATTGAATAATATCAAACTGCGTGATCTCAGGATTCATCTAAGAACCAAACAAATAGAAATGTACTGGTAGTAGAATTCCAGTTAACCCGAGTTTTTATGTCTACATTATACCGGGTACTAATTCTAATTCTTCAAAAAAAAAATGTTATATGATAAAGCATGAAAATTCGACATTGAAATATATATCCGAAATATCAAACAATATACCGATATCGATCCAACTTTGTATTTCCTGTCAACAAAATAGATCACGAAAAAGGTGAAAAGACAAATTTAAAGTTAACCAAATGTGTATTCAAAAGCTGTAACCAAAGAACTAAATATGTTTTGACTTCTAAGGATCATTGTAATGTGCACCATTTTTTTTATCGTAACATCGCTGTTGTTTCTTCCTGTAATACAAAAAAAAAAATTTCGGTGGCGAGATTTTCAATCTGCAGAAAAAAAAATCCACAAAATTTAAATGTCTTCTTTTTAGACCAAAACTGCAGAAATTTCACACCGCAGAAATTACCAGTTATACGGTATTATGATGAAATGCGAAAACAAATGAATGTAAAGGATGTTTAATTCAGTTTATTCCCACTTGGTCTACTCCCATTTGGTCTATATATATTCCCTCTTGGTCTACTCTAGAAAAATGATAGTGTTACATTTGGTATACTCTATGAATTTTATATACAAAAACAACATACATGTATAAAAAACAATTTCACTCTATTATGGGAAAAGTTTAAGAGAAAGTTTAAAAGTTTCAATTCAAAATTTTTATGATATGTATTTACACATTTAAAAAAAAAATTCAATGTCATATACTTTCTTAATTAAAGGGTAGAACTATTTTAAGACATAGCTATTTTTGAATTTTATATAAAATATTTATTTATTATACAAAACAAATCAAAGTTGTGTATGAAATACATTTAAGCTTGGTGATATAAAAAATAAGTATATTTAATAATGAGCTTGTAACATAAACAATGGGAATGATTATTAAAAAGCGACATATTCCTCTGTTTTTACAGTGATTAATAGTTTTGAAATTCTGGAGAATTGTACTCAGTTTATATTATTTCATAGAATAGAGAATGAAAACAATGAAAACATGAACAGAAAAAGAATGCACAATCACAACCTTAATACACTATAATTTTAATTTAAAAGATGTTATAGACCTCTATTTCATAAAATTTCATTAAGTAGATGAAATGGGAATTAGAAATTTTCAACAATAGACCAAATGGGAATAGACCAAATGGGAATGGCCAAATAGTAGACGAAATGGGAATAGACCAAGTGGGAAGTTACTGTTTAATTCACTTGCTACCCCTGGACAAATGAGATTGATGTAAAACAGGGACCCTTAATGTGTGACCCTGGGTCATTAAGGTTATTGTTAACAGGAGATTTTAGAATAAACTATATAATAATGTAAAAAAAAAATCTTCACCAACAAACTTTACACACAGAAGAATTGACACACCTCCAACTACAGTAAGCTGAATAAAAAAAAATTTAAATACTGATACAGTCATTATACACAAATAAAGCAAGAGTTTCTGTTGAGTTATCTAGATTTCATATGACAAAATCTTTGTTTACAAGTTATATGATTGACTTTTACATTTTAGGGGAAGGACAAGCCATGACACCATTACAAGACAGTACACACCAGTATCAGACACTACATGTACTGGGTATTTTGAATTATTAATTAAGGTACATTGTATATAAACAGGAATAAAGAATTGCTTTTTCCAATAAGAGGCACAACATTGGGTTGAAATAGTATGATAACAATTAAAATGAACATAGAAGAAGATAGGCTAGTTTATGGTATTTAACAGCTCTTTCAGCAATATTTCAGTTATATCGTGGCGGTCAATTTTATTGATGGAGGAAACCGGAGTACCTGGAGAAAACCACTGACCTGTCGCAAGTTACTGACATACTTTATCACATAATGTTGTATCGAGAATACCTCTCCATAAACAGGGTTCAAAATAACAACTTTAGTGGTAATAGGCACTGATTGCACAGGTAATTGTAAATCTAACTATCATACGACCACAGTGACTCCTAGAAGAATATAATGAACTGTAGAAAACAAATATGCAATTCTAATATGACGTCCTTCAAACGCTTTGAGTCCAAACCAGTGGTAAAAATAATATATACCTACACCCATTGTAATTTATGACGTCATCAACAATTTATAACGATATTTTACCAATTTTTACATATAAGAATCAAAATAATTTATGGTAGCCCAAATTTATATTATTTTTACCACGGGTAGGCACTTTATGCCTATATTTTACCCCTCGCTCACACTCGGGGTAAAATAATTGGCATAAAGTGCCTACCCGTGGTAAAAATAATATAAATTCGGGCTACCATGAATTATTTCTTAAATAATACATGTGATAGTATGTGATCTTTTTGAGTGGAATAGAATCTTTGCAGATTTTTTATCTTTTGTTTATTTATATATTGCCGTTGGAGATCCAGCTATCAAGAGGGGAGGATCCCATTAACCGGTTTACCCCCACCACATTTTTGTATCTGTCCAAAACCAGGACCTGAATTTCCAACGTCATATATCATGGTCTTTTTGTATTCATTTATGATGAGAGGTGATTGTTTGTTTTGTTGATATTTGTGGAATTGATGACATTCACTGTTTAAACTTTCTATTGTTTTGTTGATATTGGTAGAATTGATGACCATCACTGTTTAAACTTTCTATTCATATAATGTATGATATTCAACAAACATACTTGAATGATTATTGTATTAAACCTTTGTGACCGACAAGTAATTCTGTATGATTAAAATATAATAAAATTATTGTGCCTTGCCTTGAATCATGTAGAGATTTATCATTCTTATTGAAACTCTCATTTATTGTTTTAGGTTTATAAAGAAGGAAAGATGTCAAAAATAATTAATCAGTGGAAAATTGGAGATAAAATAGACATCAGAGGACCATTTGGAACATTAGAATATGTTCCAGGAAAGGTACTGGCTAATTTGTTGATCCTGTAAGACAAGTTATTGTCAGAAAAAAAAGAAAGGGGGTAAGAGTTTAGCCAGGGATTCCCTGAAGCTGTTTTTAACTGTTTGTTAAACATCATATACAGAATTTTGTGTCTATAGGAAACATATTATGTAACTATTGAAAATACAATTATTACAATACATTTTATTAATGTACATGTACTTATAATATCACAACACTGTCAATACACTGATTGAAAGTTATTTATAATAAACAGGTAGAATATGGGACAATTTTTGAATTCCACCAGAATATTGCCCTGGGTCACAACACACCAATGATATTTTATTAAAGGGAAATAATATTCCAAGATATAACTTAGAGATTAAGGGGAGACATTAGATCTAGGTATAGCATAGAATATAAGGGGATATAATCTACCAAAGTATAACAAAGTATAACATATCAATATGATATAAGGGGAGACAATATAGCAAAGTGTAATACATAAATAAAGAATAAGGGGAAACAATAAACCAAAGTGTAACACATAGATTTAATATAAGGGGAGACAATATACCAAAGTGTAAGACATAAATAAAGAATAAGGGGAGACAATAAACCAAAATATAACATAAATTAAATATAAGGGGAGACAATAAACCAAAGTGTATAACATAAATTAAATATAAGGGGAGACAATAAACCAAAGTGTAACACATAAATTAAATATAAGGAGAGACAATATAACAAAGTGTAACACATAAATAAAGAATAAGGGGAGACAATAAACCAAAGTGTAACACATAAATAAAGAGTAAGGGGAGACAATAAACCAAAGTGTAACACTTAAATTAAATATAAGGGAGACAATATAACAAAGTGTAACACATAAATAAAGAATAAGGGGAGACAATAAACCAAAGTGTAACACATAAATAAAGAATAAGGGGAGACAATAAACCTAGTGTAACACATAAATAAAGAATAAGGGGAGACAATAAACCAAAGTGTAACACTTAAATTAAATATAAGGGAGACAATATAACAAAGTGTAACCCATAAATAAAGAATAAGGGGAGACAATAAACCAAAGTGTAACACTTAAATTAAATATAAGGGAGACAATATAACAAAGTGTAACACATAAATAAAGAATAAGGGGAGACAATAAACCAAAGTGTAACACATAAATAAAGAATAAGGGGAGACAATAAACAAAAGTGTAACACATAAATAAAGAATAAGGATATAAATTGAATATATGTGAACAAGAAATTTAGATCTACTTTTATAAATGATATTTTAATAAATCCTAGCACACTAACAATAATGATTGAACAAAAAGGTGTGATAAGTCAAAAGCAAGAGTCTGGAGAATTTTCACTGGAATGAAAATGTATGCGATCTAGCCAGTACACAGACATACAAATATTGCAATGTACACACAAGTTATCTCCCATTATATTCTAATTCATTCCTCAATCTAAACATAAACTATTTATCAATAAGAACTCAACTCATGTATCATTATTGGAACAGGTTGCCAGGAGTGCAGCTACATTTTAACTTTTATTTATTACATAAAATACCAAAGTAATGTCCACAAAAACACAGCTCTGGCCACTGTAATCATCTTATCTACAATGCCAAAGAAAAACATCTTACATGATACAATGCATTAATAATCATAATGCCAAAAAAAATGAAAAGAATGTTTACCTCTTTTCTGATAGTGAAACTTCACTTTTAGATAGAATAGAGGTGGGAGGAGGTATTAACTGCACAGATATCTGAGCGTTGAAAAGATTTAAGAATTAAAATTCTTAAACCAAGAATTTGTTTCCCACTCGTAGAGCTCTCGTAGAGCTCGTGTAGCCTCAACATTCAACTTTGAACATTATTGTATTAATAATAAGCATTTAGAGTACTCATCAATTGAAAAATCAAGGTAGCATATCAATTTGAAAATATAATCATGTGACCATATGGCTAAATGTAAACATATACTCGTGTTTGAGATAAACATCAAGAAATAAATACATTGAGTATATGTCTAGTCTAGTTGTATTTAAATTTTGCTATAATGAAAAGTTTTCATGTTGCCAAAAATTTCATTAAAGATGAACCAGACTGTATAAGGGAAACAATATACCAAGGTGGAAATTTAAATAGCATATAAAGTTTGACATATAAAATTTTAACCTATAAATAGCATACTAAGTTGACAGTATAAAATTATAACCTATAAATAGTATACTAAGTTGACAGTATAAAATTATAGTGAGCACAGAGAGCTCTACAGCAACATGGGCATGCAACACACAGTTGGGTCTGCCTAATGATGAGATTGAAATCCTTTCGTCCGGAAGTTGATAAAAGTTGGCGTGTAATATATTACAAAAGTCAGTCGATAGATGGTTGTCTTAAGTATTTTTTCTGGAATTTTTTTTTTATGTCAACAATAAAAAACCTTATATTTTGTGATATTCAACTTTCACTCAAATATATACACACTGGCCAGACAGAAATGCTGTGCTCACATCTAGGAATGCCTATTCCATATTAATCTATAAATAGCATATAAAGTTCACAATATAAAATTATATCCTATGAATAGCATATAAAGTTGACAATATAAAATTATAACCTATAAATAGCATATAGAATTGACAATATAAAATTATAACCTATAAATAGCATATAAGGGAGACAATTTTTGTAATTATAACCTATAAATAGAAGAGACCATACAGTTTTGATGACTTTAATAATAGTACATTTTATAGCATTATAGCCTGTCTTTGTTTGTTTCAGTACCAATACTTACTAATGTTAGCTGCTGGGACTGGCATAGCTCCAATGTCACAAGTCATACAAGGGGTACTGAATAATGAAGATGATGAGAGCTTTATACAACTTATTTATGCTTGTCACACATACCAAGATATATTGATGAAGAAAGAATTAGATGAATGGTCAGGCTACTGGAATTTTTCTGTTTATTATGTTTTAAGCCAGGTGAGGGTTTCTACGTTTAAGTTGCAGATATGTATACATTTGATACTGTCATTATAGCAAAACATTTCAAGGGGATATAATAAAGTTTCATTTATTTTCCACTAAAACATTGGTATATTGCTAATTTATGAGCTTGACAGTAAAATATATACAATAGCATTCTTTCACTTGAAGGTCTTGGGAAAGAACTCATAGTATTAATTTACAACCTAAATGCTCTCACTTGATTCTCTGGGAAGATTAGTTATCAACTTGTTCCTGCCTTTGAAGAGGACAGAAATATATTTGAAATTAAATGAAGTTTTGGAAAAGTAATAAAGTGAACGAACTTATTTGATTATATATTCAAAAATATATATATAAAAAAAAAGAACCAGATCTAAATATTGATAATTTTAGTAAAAGAAAAAACAAATCTCACACAAAATGGCTTTTATTCACTGCTTTTCCCGCAGTTCCAGCGATGGTTACATGTATGCATGAATTATAAAACTTGGGACAGTGTAGTCCAATAATATAAGATGCTGTACGTTTCCAATCATTTACTTTTAACGGTTTTTTTTTTATTGAACTAGGTTAAATGAATAAAATGATACATTATTCTAACATGACCTCACTCTTTCCCTTTGCTAAAAAAAAAACCAGAATTATTTCTTCGTATTATCTCATTAGCACATGTGCCGATGAATGTGACTGACATTTCCATTGGCAGCATAAATTGTAACCCGAATAATGCCGATAGAGGGCGCAGTATTATTCGAGTTACATAAATTGTGTGCGTCATTTTCCGCAAGTGTATGTATAAATTACCGTCTTCCAATCAAAGTATACTACCGTATTTGTACTCTTAGACATATCAGAATCGAAAAGAATCATGGAAGCCAGAATGTGTTTTGAGTTTTAACATGGATTGGCAGATATTAGTAAATTTTATCTCTCGCTTCTGGCTCGGGATGAAATACTAATATCCGCCAATCCATGTTTAAACTCCCAACACATTCTGGCTTCCATGATTTATTTCTTAAACAATATACTTATATTAATAATATTTATCAATGAGTACAAATAAATGTTGTGCAGCATCCTTGATGCTTTGATTATAAAATGGCAGATTTAAATACTTACTACAAACAAAAATGTCATAATTATTACAGATTTTGTTTTCTTTGTAGGAAGAAGATGGAAAATACAGATATGGAGATAAAATATTTAAAGGGAGAATTGACATGACTTTAATTCAAAATCAAATCGGTGCTAAATCTGTAACCAAGGGCAAGGTTCTTATTTGTGGAACAAGATCTTTTGATGAGGATATGATAAAGCATTGTCAAAATATTGGATTTAATGACGAACAAATATTCAAATTCTAAAGAAATTTGGAATTTTTGGCATAAAAATGTTTATTTTGTTATTTCTCTATAAAATATGCATGTGAAAAATAAGTTTTAATCTTTTGTCTTTGTATTTAAAATAATATAGAATTAAACACAATTGTTACATGTTTTTCTGCTCATATATAATTACATGTTACTGACTATTTTTCCTAACAGCGACATCAGAGGAGATGTCATGGCTATGATCGTATGGTTACCTCTACTGATGTAATCAGTGCCCATCAGCACTAAACTTTGAAGTCGTATTCCTGTCCATCCATGGTGAGGTGCACTCTATACAGCAATATGTGATGAAGTTATTAACATGTCATTAACATGTGACAGGTTGATCATGGTTTTCTCTGTGTATTCCAGTTTCCTCACAGATAGAACTGACCAACACAATGTAACTGAAACATTGTTTAAGTGGGATTTCAAACTCAATACTCTAGCCCTATAGTATCCTTAGTTTTATCTGCCTCATCGACCTATATAGGAACTGATACCCAAATATGTCAATTTGACATCTCCAGGATAATATGGTTTAACAATTCCAAAAGAGTTGTCACTGGCTGTGTGGACAAATCTAATACACAACTCTCCCTTATGGCAGGACCTAAATCAGTGTCTGGTGATTGGAGGATGTCACACTCCTAGCATATTATAAACAGCCTTCAGAAGCTCCTAATGAGCAAAATGTTATTTGTTTTATGAAATACTGCTCACTTTACGTTAAATAATCTACTGATGCATATTACATGTACATAGAATTTTTAGCAACCATAAGGGTTGGGTCAAATGCACGTTTTATTCACATATTGCAAAATAAACGTTGAGATAAATTAATTTTGTTAAAGTAAAAATATTAGATTTTTCAGAATAAAAAACTTCCTGATGCCAAAAATTGAACAAATAATATGCACATAATTCTGTGACATATTATCCAGATTGATGAAAATTTTACATGTGGTTGGGACACCTTACCTGTTGGATTAGTTACTGCAGGTAACCTTGTCTAAGAAATTATACTGGTCAAATTAAATATGGTTTAACTGTTTTAAAGAAACAAGTCTGCTATAAAATATCCACAAGCCAGATATCATTGGTCATAGATACTTTAAAAACAAAAGATATAATCAAATGATTTAAAACATCATTAATATTTGTTAAAAATTTCTCGTCACAAACACTTATTAGTTTTGGTTTGGTTTATGGTGTTTAACACCACTTTCAACAATATTTCAGTTATATTGTGGCAGTCAATGTTATTGGTGGAGGAGAGTACACAGAAAACCACAGACCTGCAACAAGTCGCTGACAAACTTTATCACATAATGTTGTATCGAGTACACCTAGTTTGAGAGGGTGTTGAACTCACAAGTTAGTGGTGATAGGCACTGACTACATAAGTAGTTGTAAATCCAATTACCATTCACGACCACAATACATTTCTGGAATAACCTTCATCATTTACGATCAAAGTCAAAAGATTAGAAATATCAGTGATATCAAGAATACAGTAAAACCTGTTCATGCAGTCACCTCTATTAAGCAGAAGTCGCCTGCATTAAAAAGTAACCTTTTCTTGTCTAGTCGTAGAAAATTTAATATACATTGAATCTCTTTTAAGAGCTCACCTGTCTTAGAAAACCACTTTTTCTTTGACCTAAAGACAACATCTAAATGCAGATTATTTTATTATAAATGCACACACAAAAAAACAGAACAAGTTTTAGAAAGTTACGGCTCCAAACACATTATCCACTATGGTCAACAGCCAGGTTATGTGTTTTCTAACCTGCCAACCGCCATCGAGAGTACACCCCTCTCCACCACATGGGGACACATGGCGATTTGAAGTTGAATTGTGGTATATTTTGTAGCTGTTTTCTACATGGCACAGGCTACGAATGCGACGGAAACGTATTCGTAGCCTGGGTTCTACAAGTACGGGCGGAAGTTATAATCAAGATATTTCATCATGTTGGACACAACTATGTATTCTAATACCTTGCAGCAGATGCAAGTCAAAGACATGGGTCTATAGTTACTTGGAAGGTATTTCTCACCCTTCTTGAATACAGGGATGACATTGGCCTGTCTCAAATCGGATGAGACTTCGCCTCTAGATAAAGAAATGTTATAGAAAGAGGCTAGATGGGGAGCAAATTCATGTGCATATGCCTTTAATATACGTGCAGGTATTTCATCTGGCCAGGTTGCTTTTGAAGGATCAAGATATTTCAACAATTTTTCAATACCCTCTTTTTTATGTTTATGTGTGGCATGTTAGGGTAGTTGTCAGAAAGAGTTGGTACTTTCTCTCCTATGTCATCAACAATACAATACAATACAAATCTTTATTAGAAAAACCAACATTAATATCGGTGTCATCCCCACAGTTAACATGACATTAAATTCAATGTACCTACATGTATACAATGCATATAAAGAAAAGAATATCACATTAAAAGCAAATGAATTATCTGTTTTCAAAACATGTTGAAATAAATTTGCATATGTAAATGGTATCATCCTTACAAGTAGGATTCAACAGTTTATTCAATACAGAAGTAGAATATATATTTCTAGGACACAGATCATTGATTTGTATATTCGTTTTTGTAAATAAATTAGAACGTAGATCTTTGAATTTTTCAAAGTATAAAAGAAAATGTTCTTCATCTTCTAATTCATTACAATTGGTGCATAGTATATTTTTTCTTTCAATTTTTGGTCTAAAATATCTCCCTTTCTCAACAAGTAGGTGATGAGCACTGATTCTCAATTTTGTTAAATTATTTGTTAAAGAGTTTGGGAGATTGAAAGATAGGTAATCTTGTATCTGAAAATGTTGATATATATTACTAAAGAAAAATAATTTATTATCATGTTCTTTAAGTGACAAATCTTCAAGTTTTTTGTTAATGTTCTCTTCGTAGCAATCATTAAAAGATGCTAATAGAGTTTTTATGTTAATATCATCTTTATCAAGTTTAAACTTTTTTAAAGAGCTATCAATAAAGGCAAACCATGATCTGTGCCCTTCATCAAATAAGGCTTTATCAACTTCAAAAACTTCATGTAAGAATCTATCACTTGACATCATCTTAAATCTATTAAAATATTTAAAGGCCAAGTATGTAATAAAATTAATAACAGGTTTTCTTCCTAATTCACATTTAGCAGCTAAATTGGAGCTTTTTCGATTAACATTAAGAATATATTTGCAAAACTTATTCTGAATTTTTTCAAATGGCATCTTATCAATATTAGATTCATTAATATTGAAATCACTAATCCATATTTCAGATCCGTATGTACATATTGGTCTGATAAGAGTATCAAATAATTTTAATTTCAGGTTTATGTTTAAATCACTTGAATTCAAGATTTAGGTTACCATTAAAATAGAGTATAATGCCTAAATATTTGTATTTTTCAACAATTTCAATAGCAGTTCCATTATCAACAGTGAACACAGATTGGTATTGTTCATTTAGGATTTCTGCCTTCTTGCTTTGTGTCATCAATCAGAATGCCATCTTTTCTGAGGGTGAAACTGCAGTGTTGTCCTTTCTTGTGTTTTTAATGAAATTCCAGAATTTTTTCTGTTTTTGTGTTACGTCCAGATTTTCATCGTAGCAAATAATGTTCTCCATGTATGTCCAGTAAGCTTTTCTCGTTTCTTTTTGGATTGCCTGTTTAATGTTCTTGTATGCTTCTACGAGTTTGGTGGAATTATGAAGTCTCATTCTCTTGAAAAATTTATTTCGCTTACGTATTAGGGTTTTTATCTCTCTGGTGATCTGGTTTTACATGTGTATTTAAAAACATCCATCGAAAGAACCGCATCGGTGGCGTAATGGTTAGCGTGCTCGCCTCGAGGGCGGTATATCGTGGGTTCGAGCCCTGGTTGGATCAAACCAGACTATTAAATTGGTATTTCCCAGCGGGCACACATCGTTGAATCAACGTTGAATCTATGTTGAATTGAGGTTTAGACGTTGATCAACTCCTATTCAACATTGATTCAACGTTGGTATTTCACCGTTGTAATTGTAACGTTGTTTCAACGTTGAATTTAGATTATATTGAAATGTTAACGTTGGATCAATGTTAAAAGGGAGAAACAATTATCAGCTATGTAGATCGACCGAATGAAGAATTATTTATGGTAATTATACGTGTTAATAACGGGTATCATCTGTCAGGTGAGCACTTGTGAACGAGGGTTCAGTCGGATTTTATCACTTCAAGCTTCAAGCAGGAAAACCGTGTGTGTGACCTTTCATTTTTATTGTATTTTTGTCAAACATGCATTACTTTTTTCTAGAATGGGGCCCTTTAAATCCGTACCTGTTTTCGTTTGCAGTTTGTCAGAACTTCACTGAAATAATTTGATCTCGTATATAATTACCACAGGCGCATGGGGCATGGATTTCGTCCCCCCCCTTTTTTTTTCTCTACTCCCCCTTTTTTTCAAAATTTTCATAATCATTCCTTTTTCAAAATTTTCATGATAATTCCTTTTTCTTGGTCGAAAAACTGTGAACACAGAATACACGTATTATTCATGATGTATGACGTCTACTGATATTGTCAAATGAAGAAAAAGAAATTATCATGAAAATTTTGAAAAAGGAATGATTATGAAAATTTTGAAAAAAAGGGGGGAGTAGAGAAAAAAAAGGGGGGGGACGAAATCCATGCCCCATGCGCCTGTGATAATTACATGTGTTATATATATACGTCTCTGATGTTAGTGAAATATGATGCAACCGTTGATCACATGTTATCGATCTATGTTGGCGAAATGTGATTCAACCGTTTATCACGTGTTATCTGACCGCTCAGCACGCGCATTCAGCTCATCTACTGCATGGTCAAACGGAGACAAAGACAAAGAGATTGTGTGTATTACTATTTTCAAGCAAACAGGTACGTAATCTTAATTGTAGCGTTAAACATTATTTGTTGTAGAGGCAAATTGCATGGACGTTTGCAACAGGGAACGGTTATATATTCGACCTGTTTCCTCATAATTTTGACTGAAAATACCAAAGTTTTACTACATATATAATATTCATAGAGCTACAGGAGAATAAATTATCCGGATAGTTCATATTGCTATTGAATGTGCAGCCATTATATTTTAAAAATAATTAATTGAACAGCTGTAAGAAGGATTTTACAGCTACATATTTCAGGAATTCTCTTTGACAAACACATGTAAAAAGTAGTAAAAATCTTCAGTTTGCTAGCAATCAAAGAAACCAGATTGGTAAAATCCTTGTATTTGTTAGAAGATGTGGTCATACAGACAAAATTAATCTAAAAATAATTGGTGGTAAATTCTTATATCAAATGTAAATGTTTTTGGATAATGAACCATAACAGATTGTGTGCTAAGGAGTGATCAGATTATCTGCCACTTAATAAATTATGATAAATCAGTATAGACGTCCTGCTGGTATTGCACGTATCACTGATTTTATAAAGAATGACAGCTGTTATTTATTTGATAAGTACGAAAGCCCAGAAGGATCATTCGAAATTCGAGATTCGAAATTCAATATCCTGATTAACCAATGGGTGTAAAGATAACAAACTGATGTTCATTCTGTGCAATTAAATGCCGTTTAACAAATTACTACACGAGTAAATACAACAATCGATAAAAATGACAATTTCGTCAATATAGCAGTTCACAGTAATGGAGAATATTCTTTCATAATTATTGCACGCTCTGAACTAGGAACGACATTGTTATATAATTATGTAGCCAACATTTCATCTCTCCAAATTTATGGTTATATATATAAAACTCTCATCACACGTTGACAAATCCGAAGTAGAACTAGAAGAGGGTTCAAAGGGGTGCCCCATATTATTTTGCCAAAATTTATCATTTTTACTTCACAAATTTTGTGGAATTTAAAAACAGAATTTTATTTCATCATTGTTATCATCATACTATAAAACTAAAGCTAAGTTGATCAACAACACACTTTGATGACATAGCATGTTTTAATGTTTTCACTGTTTACTTTTGCTTTACTAGTCTGGTTTAATTATTTTATGTGTCTGTTTCATCAACATATGAGTGGAGTCTTAGAGACTCCAAATTGGAATGGAGTCTTGGAGACTCCAAATTGGAGTGGAGTCTTGATTGAACATATGAATAGGGGTGTATTACATCTGAAATGAATGAAAAATAGTACAAATAATTTTCAAATATACAATATGATTTGTATAAATTTAGATAGAAATGCACTGTTCATATGTTTAAATCTAAAGGTTATTTATTGTGTATTACACTTTTATTCTATTACATGTATTTAGTAAATAGATTGTGTATTTTGAAACTTTTTTACTGTTGTTTATTGAGACGTGACCCTTGTCTGCATGATTTTTGGCCGGCAGGAGGGTGACCGGGCGGGGAAAAGTTTGTATAATCCCACAGTTTTTAACCTACAACTTTGAAACTTTGCAGATGTTTTGTACACATGAAAATGTGCAAGTGCCATTTTGAAAGTGATCCGACAATTTTGTCCCATTTTATTTTGTTACTCTCACTAAAATAAATCTATCCTAGTCATTCGTTGGTTAATTTGCTCAAAAGACATTTATATTAGTTGACTTTCCGGTCATTTTGCAGTGCACGTGCACGTGCCTGATAAATATAATATATTATTATGTATGGTTTTATTTCTACAGTGTTTTGTTTATGCAAAATTGATGTCCATATTTTGCATTTTTTCAATGTACACAATCGTCGTCAGTTTTTACAAAAGGTCAAACAAAGTTTACTAAGCAATACCGCTTGACGTCCGAGACTTCAGTATTTGAGAAACAAAGAATGGGACTCTGATTGGAAGACATATTGAAGTTTGGTTACTTCGTTTTTTCACCAATTAGCGAATAATTAATTGAATGGGTATAGTTTTCGTACTTCAAATGGGTATGATTGTCATGCCGAAGGAATATCTATTTTTCAAACCCCAGCAGCACCGGAGTTCCAAATTTTACCTTAAGTAACAGCATGGGACTGAACTACTTCAGGTACAACGCGATCCTCAACCGGTGAATGCGATATTTTCATAAAAAGTTGGGCTATTAACTTTTTGTCTGGGCTACTTTTTTCCCCTTGTAGCCCAGTTGGCTACTAGTCTGTAAAAGTTAATATTAATCCCTGGTACCAGGTACCCACTGGAGATTGAAATACACACCTATTCATATGTTCAATCAAGACTCCACTCCAATTTGGAGTCTCCAAGACTCCACTCCACTACTCCACTCCACTCCACCTTTTAGCACATGCCTGCAGAATTTGAAAAAGAGATTGTTATCCTAAAAATTAATTTAAACAGATAAGACGCTTTTGAAATAGTGCTTTTATCTAAGACAATGTCTAGAAAACTTTCATTTTCATATAGAAATAAAATGTTAATATATATTTTATATATTAAATATGTATTAATATAATTTTCTGAGAAGAAAGCTTTCTGGATATTTGCAATATATATATATANTTTATGAAATATATTCTTGGTGTTAATCGAAAAGCAAGTAACATTGCAGTTATGTCAGAATTGGAACATACCCTATTTATTTCTCAGTAATTCTGTCAATGTTGAAGTATTTTCACAGGCTTAATAATTTATCAGAAGGTTTACTTTATGATGCTTTTGCTTGTAATAAGGAATGTAATTTATGTCAAACAAATACATGGTATTCTAGTATATTACTAATATTAAACAAATACATGGTATTCTAGTATATTACTAATATTAAATAAGATGAATATATCAAATGTTAATGTCTTAGTGCACATCCTGAACATTTTTACTCTCATGGTAAACATTCAGATTTTCTTAATAGTGGCAAAAAACGTGGTGGCAAACATAGTTTTGCCCCTTCCCCCCTCCCACCCTCACACTTTTGACTACACCCTTGTCACCTCTCTATCCTTCTTTATCTGTTAAACCAATTACCTCTCAGTTATATAAACATTAACCTTCTACAGCCACCACAACTGTAACTTGATCAGTTTCAAATTAAATATAGTCATCTGAATGAACTATAAATAACTACAATAGTCTTTCTGAATGAAAATAGAAATTTAATATATATATGACACAGGTGCGCGTTTAATGGTGTAGTGTATGGGGTTGTTTTTTTGTATTAAACGTGCGCCTGTGATATATGATGATGCTGTATATACATATAAGAAAAGATATATAAGAAAATTGTTTATTAAAGTGTCACATTGTCATAAAACATCATCATCATAATAAAAATATATACATATAAAACAATCAATATCCAACCATTAATAAACGACTTACGAGACACTATTAACGAATTAATAAAGCTATACATATTTACTTATTTTATGTGCATAAAAATTTTGGCAAATACATATTTATGAAAATTACCTAAAATATTTACTTAATAAGTGTGTTAAAATATTAAAAGATCAGTGAAATAATTCTTTGTTTTGATCATACGAATGTGCAATGCTATAAATATATCTTGTTAGTATACAAAATTATTATCAGGAAAACCCCTCACTTTCAATGCAGATGTTAGAAAATATGATATGTAGACACAGAGAAGAATAGTTAGGTGCATTGAGATGATGACAGCTTTATCAGCATTTTATAATTGGATGAAAAGGGGGCAAGATAAGAGATTTCTCTCTCAACTAGCTTGTTTCATAGACTGTCTTTGTAAATAACTTAATCATTTACTATTAATTTTAGTTTCTTCTTTTATTTTAGTTTAAGAATGAACTTATTTCATATAATGAAAAGGGTTTTGTATTTTTTCCCTTCTAGTTTGTTCTGTATGAAATTATGTTAAAAGACATTTCATTGGCCATTAAAAATTCTAAATTTAAAAGCTTTCTCTTGATTGGTTGTTTTTTATATTGAATTTCGAATCTCGATTATCGAATTTCAGATATTGAATCTCGAATTTCGAATCTTGAATCTCGAATGATCCTTCTGGGCTTTCGTAGATAAGACATACTTTTATATTTTAAATACTGTTGGAAATTCATGTGTGACATACACACACAAATTCTTTGTATGAACCTCCCCCCCCTTTTCCAATGAAATAATATAATAAATGGTAAAC
>MJUT01009469.1:166512-187344 GCA_002080005.1 Gigantidas platifrons
GTAACGTACCTGATGAAGGTTATTCCTGTAACGTACCTGATGAAGGTTATTCCTGTAACGTACCTGATGAAGGTTATTCCAGTAACGTACCTGATGAAGGTTATTCCTGTAACGTACCTGATGAAGGTTATTCCAGTAACGTACCTGATTAAGGTTATTCCAGAAACGTGTCGTACGTACTAAATTTGATATCTACATTTTCATGGATTTCGGCATAGTGCATTTCTTGTGAACTCGGAACGAACATTCAGTATCGGTCAAATAGATCATGGTAAATTAAAGTCGCCAAATCAGTTCAAGATTTGCATCCAAGAAATGCGAAGCGGAAATATGATGGGACTTGTAAATGTCACATAGACATGGCTCCTTATGGGATGTTGTTGGATCTCCTACACCGCGACAAACGAAACGGGAGTGGGAGAAAGTCAGGAGATCTATTTTTTTTTATATTAGATTGATAACTTGCATAGAGCTATGGAATTATCAATATTTCATTTCTGTTTCAGAATTATCAGTGAAGAAGGACACATATATGTGTATTGGTCAGCAATTTCAAATTAACTGTTCATTACCTCTTGGAAATTATAAAAACAATGCTAGTCAATATTTAAAAACAAAATGTCCGATTGCTGTCAACCAGTCAATAGATGGATCTATAAATTCCAATTGTTCTTCTGTAAACCAACATATAAACGAGTCTACTATACACCCTGGCATCAATAGTCTGACGATTTTACATTGTACGACAGATAATCACAGCAGTTGTATTGTACAGAATACAATTCAGCTTAATGCCAGAACTTTATCTCTTATTAAGCCAAATCTGAGTGTGTCGGACACTGGTACTTATATATGTCAGTATAATAATTCTAGGAAAACGGAAGCTAGCCTTTATTTGAAGATTGGATGTAAGTAATAACATATTAACCTTAGATAAACAGACATCGTCTATTCCATCATCAAAACGTGCGACTGGATATTAATACTTTGAGCACGCTTGACAGAATCACCATTCTGATAATTACCCGTCTTAGCATTAGCATGAAGAGTGAATTGGTATTCGTCACAGTAGCATAGCATATTTTCCGTGTATTCTTTTTTTTTTCGTCATGAGTATCGAGTAAAAGGAGGGTTTATATCCAATTGTATCTGTTACACCTACCAATACAATATGCCTTTCCAAATAAGAATATTGATCTCCATGGAAACTTTATTTCGCAATTTTGTTATAATTAGTTTTTTATGTTGATGGGCAGAGTTTACGTAATAAAGATTTTTTTACATTATACTTTGAAGATCTTTCTGTGGTTTTTTCCCCTTTTTTTACATACATGTAATAGCGTTGAAAGTCTTGCATAGACTGGTCGTAAATTGTGATAATCTTTGAATGCTTTGATAACCAATGCAAAACAGCAATTTTAACTATTTAACTATAATGCAAAAATCTAACAGAAATCAAATATTGTTTAACTACGAGTCACCAATCACCACTTAAACTGACATGATTCACGTGTTATTTCTATGTTATTACAGATGAACCAATGGGAATAGATTCTGGTGACATAAGTTGTGTTGCTATGGACCTGGATAATGTCAACTGCTCCTGGAACAAATCAACCTTTGATGTAAACAATCCATTTCCTGTGTTTTACAAAGCATACTTTAATTCTAGGTACCCATCCTTTATATAAGTTTCATTTCATTAGCTGTGTTGACTAATATTTAGTGATGAAATAGTTGCATCCCTAATGTGTGATTCATATTTTTCTTGACAAATACATATAATATTTACCTGTAAATTTTACTCAGAACGAGGTAAATCTCTTGCTGTACCATTCTGTTGAAACCGCAGTTGTGGGGGAGTGGGGGGGGGGTACAATGTCAAATGTCTACAACCAATAGCCTTTATGACAACAATGACAGCCATGTCTGCCTAGAGCATGCCTAAAACATCTTTATAAATCTGGAGAAGAACGTGGCATTCTGTTGACCTTTATGATGCAGTATTCTTATATGTACTTTGTTTTTAGCAATAGTGTAAATTTGCCAATGACATACAAAGTATTAGATATTACACGCTGCGAAATGTATATGTGTAATAACCGTTCACAAAAAGTATAAATACCAAAAACATTGCGACTTACAGATATTTAAAAATCGATATTCCTAAATTAACAATTGCAGAACTAATCAGTAAGACATAATATTGATGCAATAGAACATGAGAGACTGTCCAACATTACACTTAGCCATCAATTTAAGCAAGGAATAGCGCTGTTCTATCTTGCACAGACACAGTAGGATCTTCAACAATGAGAATGCTCACACCGTACAAGGAGTGTATGTCTAAGATATCAGAAAGAAAGAAAATATTTTGAAAAAAGTGTCCGTTAGTATAATATGTCAGGTAGTCGACTTTATTTTAATGTCTTAATTATATAGTTTTGCTGGGATAGTGATAGCTTTACTACCATAATCTTAATCTAGATAAACCAATAAACAAATCATATTCAATTATTTAACTTTTATTATGACATTTAGTCATTTTATGTTGATTGTATTTTGTAGTCCTAGCTATGGATGGTTTGACTGTCCCCATCCAAAATCTCAAAGTTGTTCAATATCTTCAGCAAGTAGTGGAGGACAGAAATATTCATTTAACATGCTCAACAACTATACATTATATGTCAATGCAACAGTAAAATGGTGTGGCAGTCAAATAACCAAATACAGTATAAATCTAAATGAAACTGGTAAGTCAATGACCAATGAAAACTAGTAAGTCAATGACCAATAAAAATTTGCAGGTCAATAACCAATGAAAACTGGTAAGTCAATGAGCAATAAAAACTGGTAAGTCAATGACCAATATAAACTGGTAAGTACATGACCAATAAAAACTGGTAGGTCAATGACCAATAAAAACTTGTAAGTCAATGACCAATAAAAACTGGTAAGTCAATGACCAATATAAACTGGTAAGTACATGACCAATAAAAACTTGTAAGTCAATGACCAATATAAACTGGTAAGTACATGACCAATACAAACTGGTAGATCAATGACCAATAAAAACTTGTAAGCCATTGACCAATAAAAACTTGTAAGTCCATGACGAATAAAAACTGGTAAGTCAATGACCAATAAAAACTGGTAAGTCAATGACCAATTGGTAAGTCAATGACCAATAAAAACTGGTAGGCCAATGACCAATGAAAACTGTTAATGCAATGACCAATGAAAACTGGCATGTCAATGACCAATGAAAACTGGCATGTCAATGAACAATGAAAACTGGTAATGCAATGACCAATGAAAACTGGCATGTCAATGAACAATGAAAACTGGTAATGCAATGACCAATGAAAACTAGCAAGTCACTGACCAATGAAAATTGGTAAGTCAATGTCCAATGAAAACTGGTATTTCAGTGATCACTAAAAACGGACAAGGCAATGAAAAACGAAAACTCGTAAATCAATGAACAATGAAAACGGACAAGTCAATATATGACCAAATGGAGAATGGTCAGTGATCCATACATGTACTGGTAAGTCAATTACTCATGAAGACTTGAGAAGTGTTAGGTCAATGGAAATTCGTGACACATTTACAACTGGTAAATACCAGTAGAAATTGTTAATCTATAAATATTTCGAAATCTCATTGGGAATACTACAACTAGTTAGATAGTTCAATTGTATCCACAAAATATGTTACCAGATGTTACATACTATATATTCATTGATAGTTATATGTCTGCACTATTTGTTTTTATATTTGTTTTGCAGTAAAACTATCGCCACCGAACATTACATCAGTAACACGACAGGAGAGAAGAATTACACTTTTGATGAATTTATTGTTAAAGACGAAACTGGCTCTACAATTTATTAAGAATATTGTGTATCAAGTGTCCTACAAGTCGAAATATTCCAATACAATTGTAGGTATTCATAACATGGGCCAAACCTTTTTGTGTTAGGTAGTAATAGTAGTTTTTTGAGAGTGCCTATATTTTTCATGTGACTGGAATTTTGTATTTTAAGATTACACATTGTTATCAAGTACATTTTGATGTTATTAAGGCACTCCCTTACATTCTAAGTTTTGTTTTGTAATTTTCCATAGTTATGTATTTTCGTCATTTAATAAATGACATTTACTGGAAACTTTGTTTAATTATACTTTGCCAAAAACAGAGCGAATTTGATGCTGCTTGTTGCATAATAGCCAGGTGTAACATAAGCCCTCTCATATACCTCCCTATCCTGTTTCAGAGTCGAATTCGGATTAGTGAGGTACAACATAAAGTATAATATATAATGGCGATATTCATGTCAACATATCCGGAAAGAATATAACAATGAATACAAAGCAAACCTGTGATAAACTTTAAACGGCTAATTACAAGCACCAGTATCTTTCTCTCGTGCGTATTAAACTACACACACACATCTGTATCGATATTTTTGTTTGCATCGTTGTTCCCGTGTGTATTAAGTACATACCTCTGTATTGTTTTTCTCATGAGTTTTAAGAACTATATACAGAAGCATCATTCTTCTAATGTGTATAAAGCTTTACCATTGAACATAAGATAGCAAGCACATTTATTTTCATAATTTAAAATGAACCGTTTTTTATATATCTGTAATATTTTAATCTTACACCTAGTTTTACAATTGTTAATGAACGGAAGTTAGTTTCTCATACATCATTCAGTCGTAACATTGTGGGAATAAAACCATTGTTTTGTTGGTTGTATCACGTGTTAATTGCCATGAGCACAAAATTCAAAGCAAACTTGCAATGTCATTTGAAAAGGTACATACACTCTGGGTACTACAAAGGTCATCAAGAAACTGAATCAAGGTCACCAGAATGTCACGTCATTCTTGCCCCATGATGCATGATCCAGGCAGGAATGGGTTTCACAGCTGTCGCAGGGAATATTGGTTGTAGATGTTTGCAGTTGCACTGCTTTAAACACCGGTTCCAGCAAAGAGGTTCAATAATAGATCGACCTTCTTCTATGTGACCATAACGTCATCTCAAGCAGATGATAGGTTTATTGCCTTAAATTGGACCAAGCCCTAATTTTCAGCAAAAAATATATTAGCCGTCAAAATCACTATACTTAAACCCTATCGAACATAACTGAGATGAATTTATCCGCCGTGACAGACGCCGAACATCAAGCTCTACAAAGAGAGTGGGGCCATATTTCACACATCATATATTCGCACATCATAATGACAGTGACATGTCGTCTACAGTCTTTATCAACCCCAATGGTAGATACACAAGTTGTTGACTTTTGTTAACATTGAAACTGTTTTATACCTTTTTCTTTAGTGATATTCCGGTAAATCTTTATTAAATCATACATAAGACCTCATTTTGATTTTGATTTATGTTGAATTAAAATAAAATCACATAGAATCAATCAAGAACAGACAAACTTAACATTATCGGTTTATTGGTTTATAGCTTGATATTGCTACATTGTCTATAGTAATATTACTTTACCATTTTGTCAAACTATGTCTTAGAGATGTAAGTTCAAATTTGTCTATTTAAAACATAATAAATAAGTACGATTTGGACTAAATACCATTATAGGTAGACTATATAGGTCTAAGCATATGCAAACCTAACTCCACTGACTCTGTCACTATATCTCTGTAGCAATTTTATTTTACTTTCAGATTAATTTGATTTCGTCTGAAGAACAAAACATTTCAGTCATATTATCAAAGTTGATTCCTTTCACAACATATACAATCACGATCAAATCTAGAGGTCTAAAAACCAAGGGTACTATATACTGGAGTAACCCAATAATCAGAACGTATACAACCAAACCAGCAGGTACTTTGTTAGATTGTTACAATAGTTATATATTAATTGCAAGTAGAATACACAACTGACATATCATATGAATACATATTAATATAGACATTTACTGTCCTAACATCGTGGAACAGCTACATCGTAAATTTTAAAATGGATGTACATGTATATCTAATCAATTGAAGGGTAATGGTTATTTTGATTAACGTCAGGCATATTTCTGCAATATCGTGACTACCAAGCCTTATGGGTGAGGAAAGAGGGAACTGACCGGTGAAACACCCTGTTGTGGGGAGGTGGTTGGAAACCCTAACATAAATTCACGTTAATATTGTTAAGGTTGTTTTCAGCAGTCTTTGACCTTAATCATTCGGCCACCCAGGCCTCAATCACACTCCATTAATAAATGTAGACAAAAAATCGCTGTTAACATTTCAAACAAAGGACAAAGTATAACACAAAGAATCGTCTAAAGAAACAAAAGTAACGAATGAATACAATAACAAAACCACCCACAGATATTTAGTGAATACATGGGCGGACCGGCTTATTCTACTCAACTCGTTGCAATGGTCACGCGTGAATATTTTATTGGCTCCAACTGTGACCGTTAAACTGCGGTCATTTTTGTATCAATCAATCAATCAATCAATCAATCAATCAATCAATCAATCAATCAATCAATCAATCAATCAATCAATCAATCAATCAATCAATCAATCAATCAATCAATCAATCAATCAATCAATCAATCAATCAATCAATCAATCAATCAATCAATCAATCAATCAATCAATCAGAAATTACACAATGCAAATATGCAACTAAAAATAATATTTACACTTTCATTCAACCTACCAACATCCTCAACTTTTAGAATGTAATATATATTACCGTTTCAGCCCCCACTGTTGTACCACATATATCTTCTGGTGGTTATTCTCTCAATAATGGAGTCATCTTCATTTATCTGAAGGTAATATTACACAGCATACTATAATAGTTGTATATTTACATCTCTGATGGCCACATCTTTAGCTGCTTTTGGCTGTTATACTTAGACCCTTTGGTTTACTTGCTCCCATTAAGATTTTTAATTGTTTGGCTTTCCATTGTTTTGATCATGAGTGTACTTGATGAAGGTTATTCCAGGAACGCGTCGAGCGCAATAAATTCGATATCTATGTTTTTTTATTGTAGGAAAGTTGAGTTCATTTCGTTTATCGTATAATTTGCTTTTCAATCGCCCCCATCAATGATCAGGTAATGATCAAGGTATGAAGCAAACCTAAGCTTCTCTGTGGTAACCTTTACTTCAAGCCCATTGTAATAGATACGATCAAGATAATAACCAAACATCGCATTATTTAATGATACAACGGTATATTTTATCTGGAGTAGCCTCTGTATGAAGCCCGTCTCATACGAATATAAGAATAAGTAGATAGCAAGGGGAACAATTGGTATCGAATGGTCTATCAGCTGGCCGCAAAAGCAAATATGTTGTGATCAAAAAGTCCAACATTTTGAAAATTTCAATTTAAGAATAATTTCTGTTTTTCATAAAGTAGGAATTCTGTCTTCCCAAAACAAGATACTGATATTCACGTTGACCATTTTTACTACTGAAACAGAGTTTTTAAGGCTAAGTGTGAAGAATGGTAATATAAAGGGTAGAGTTATCAAATGCTATAATACTATTGATAAGGGAGTGAGAGAGATACATGGATTTAATTAATTCCAATGTTTTTATCAGTATGCAATCCACCGCGTTAAAATTACGAGTCAAATGTTATTAATTACATTTTTTTTGCAATAGAAGTGAATTTTTACTTTTTGTTTAAACTTGATCCCATGTAATCAATTATATTCAAAATATTACAATATCCCTGCACCATTTATTTATATTTTAGCCTATTCTTCAAAGAGAAAAAAATTCTAAACATGCGAGATACAAAGTAAAAATCAAGAAAGATTTCATATCTATCCAACACTTTAATGTTTCTTGGGAGAATACAACAATAAATGCTACCAATCTTCCACGCCAATTCAGCTATCAGATAGAAGTACAAACAGTCAATGATATTGGAGAAAGCAGGAATACAAGAATCCTACAAATACCAGCATATAATCCAGGTATGCTTACGTCAATGCGACATGCTATAAAACTTCCCGAGATTAAAAATAAATTATATTACTGTGAAAGACTACAAACATTTCTAACCATTTTGTTACTTCTGTTTTGTTTTGTTAAGAATGATAATTATTGGTCTTTTCATTTCACCTTTTACCATAATTTGAAGAATTTGATCATCTGTATTATACATACTTTTAAGAGTTTTATTTCAACAGCTATATTCTATTGATCTTTAAACATGACCTGTAGTTTTTGAGATTTATTCATTACATAGTTTCAGTATATATGACAAAGGAGAATACTTTCAGGACGTCATTTGGACTTTTTGTATTATTTTATAGAAATATTGATATTTAATCAAGATCTTAAGAGTATAAGAGTTTAACAATACATCAATTTTGTGTAGGAATTTTTATATTGTTATACTGTCATTGCACTTTGAATTTCTACATGTATATGTGGAGAGTGATATATAGGAATAAGGATTCTCGTATATTTGATGTGAATTACTTTTAGCAAAACATATCCCAATTAATATTGTGGCAGAAAGATCAAAGCATGATTCATACAATGTATTATGGGACAAAGGAAACCTGACGGTGGCGGACCTTGACAAAATCATTGTTTTTTGGTGTCACGGTGTGAGACAAAATTACGTATGTAAGGTGAGTAGATAATAAAGAAACAGTTGCTCTAAAATATGAACTGATCTACTGCATAATTTGTAAACAAACAAAATCGAAGGGGTAACCAAGAATGGACAATTCATGGATATGGTCAACATTGGGTACACAAAACCATGATATTGTCGTTGATTTTCCCATGATGTTGGTCTCATGAATCAAAAAATATATTTTGCTATTGAGAATATTTGTTGGTAATTTAATAACATATCACCGGGTATGTAACAAGATGTTTGTATCGAATACATATCACTCTGAACACCTGTCCAATCACAAACCAGTGCTGATAGTATATATAGATGTAGATTCAAGTCCCATAAGATTTTGTAAAGTAATGTTTTAATATACTGCTAGACGTATCATATAATCAGATTTATAAATATAATAAAGGAATTACTATTAATACCATGTCGAACGAGATCACATTCAAGGACAGAGTGTCTACAAGAAATGTCTACCATGGACAGCCATTCACTATTATTGATAGACAGTCTACAATATTTGTCTTCTGTACACTATCATCATGGACAGACAATCCACAATTAATATCTAAAAGTCAGTCCAACGTTATTGTCTATCATAGACTACTTGCATGAAAAAAAAAAGTAAGAAAAAAACCTTCTGCTATTGACTGCTATCATGTAATAACTTAGTAATACGTAAACACATAAATACAAAGAGAAGCCTCAGATATGTTAAAGCATGTGGTTAAGAAAGATTAAACCCTTTGAAATTTACTATTTATAACGATGTATTGACGGTTACAGAGTGATTTGAGCTGGATCAACCTACTAAACACCCAAACCAGTATAACTGTTTCAGGACTGGCAGATAACGTAAGAGGTGACTGGATGTTTGCTGTGTCATATGAATACAGTGATGGCTATAACACTGGGATGATCTTCACTGAATGTTATTTCCCATCAGTATCCGGTGGTAAGTTCAATGTTATAAACTGATTTAAGTAGAGAACAAGTTAATGCTTCTTGTTCTTGGTCATCAATATATTGGTTTGTCTTGTAATGTTTATACAAGTATTGTTTGGTGCGTTTACTACAATGGTATAGTTGTTATAGTTTAATCTTATTCTTCCTAGTATGGGAGTAGACTCTAAGGTTAGAATGTACAACTTGCTGGAACTTGTGGGCTATGTACATGGGCATTATTAAACAATAATACTAGTAGTTTAAAATAGAAAAAAAAACTATTCAAAATATACACAGTGGCAAAGTACGAAATATTTAGTGAGTTGAAGTGAATCCCTCTAATATTAGAGTAAAGATTTCCACCAATAAATCTGGCCGCCATTAAATGATTGAAATATTGTTGAAAGTGGCGTTGAATACCGTAACACCACCCAATAGAGTGGAGATACCACTTTTGGAGGAATCAAGGTGTTTGTTGACATAGCTATGGATTCTGGTAGTGTGTTCCATTCCGAAATGATGCGAGAAAATGTACGCTTGTCTGATTGAGTTAACAAATCTGATGACACGTCTATTAACTCCCAATTAATTATTGTCACCAGCTTTATTATGATAATGTACATGCATTTTAAATAACGACGACATATTAATTATTAGTATTTTTTTTCGCAAGACAAAGATTATCAGGTCCATATCAGATGAGCTCGAATAGCGAATCTGATATAGACCTGATAATCCTTGTCGAGCGAAACAAAATACTAATCATTTTTTTATCGGTAATTTCACAATTTTAACACAGCTTTGTGATTTTTTTGTTGTATTTTGACCTTTTTTTAATACTAATCATTTTTTTATCGGTAATTTCACAATTTTAACACAGCTTTGTGATTATTTCGTTGTGTTTTGACCGTTTTTTTTAATGAAAGGTTTAGTGACGTCACGTTAGACCACGCATGACAAATGACCAACAGCTGATAATTTCTTGCATCACGAGTCGGTGGTCAACTGAACGTTGTTACTAAATTTATCGGGTAGTAAAGATCAAAGGAAACTGTAACAAATTACCGATAATTGTCATTATTTTTCAGCTCCATTGTCCATTGCTCCCTATAATGTAATTGGTGTAAGTACAACATCAATACAGATAAAACCGCTGGTATATTGTAGTAATGTGTATTCTAGCAGGCCAATGGAATTTGTTGTATATTACCAGGAGACAAAAGTCACATTAGAAAGTTGTGATGAAAGTAAGTGAGATTAATAAGTTTGTAACAGTGTTAAATAGTACTTCATTGTTTGTTCAATACTTCACATCCGAGAAAGCTAGGATAAAACATTGATGTCGTATGGATATATATAGCACTATGAGCAAAACTCAGTTGAGAATTGTTATAAAAATAGAACATTTTATATCATGAGAGGTGCTGATAGCGAACGTTTCTCACTAATACCAGAAGTAGATAGTGCTTTCAATTGTTTGACGACCGACATCAGGCAAGACAGGTGGTACACAAGGTAATATTGAACGCTGTAGAATCTACGGTCGTAGTCATGGCCATCTACAAACACCAGTTTACCTAACATGCACATGTGCTACTGCATTGATATCAATGTTTATGTTCTATCAGATGACCAAATGTCTGTCATTGTTTGATATATCTATTGAAAGTTATGTAAATTACCTCGAAATATATGTACATATCATTAATTTGCTTAGAAGTATATTCGGTCCTGAGGACTAAGCCTTTGTCCAAAAGTAAAATTAGATCTCACATTACATTTGATCTTATTTGTACATAACTATGCACCTCGCGGTCCTATAGTCGTTGATAAACCTCTCATTATTACAACCACTTACATAAAGATACTTTTTATAATGGTCAGGAAACATGAATTGAAATATCCAATTTAATATGAGTGATGTTTTATTGAGTCCTTTCTCAGAAGAAATACAATGTTTTTGGTATTTAATGCCACTTTCATCAAGAAATAGAAATACACAAGTCTAATATAAGTTTGAAGTCACGGTTGGGGCATTTAAATCATAAACCATTCGATATCCAGGTTGATATTTTTCATAAACGAACATATTTTTTACATTATAATAGTATACATTTATTAAGATTTTTCAAATTTTCCATGATGTGTAAAATTTCATTCGCTTATTAATGAATGTGAATATTAGAAAAAAAACACAAATAGAACGAAATATCAACAATTAGGTTGACCACATGCGTTCATCTTATATACAGGTTTTTACGTAACTTATGTAAATATCAACGGTGGTATCACTGGATAGTTGTTCAATGGAATATTGAGTAATCTATCCTGAATTGGATCCATACGCTTGTAAATAAATTGTATTCAACTTTCTAAATTAAACGTTAATAGCCACACAAATGTACTATGCTACATCTGATTGGTCAATGCTCACAGTTTTAAGAATTTAATGAGGTCATTATCATTGAATATAATCAATGTATATTAGGAACTTCAAAGGTAACAAAATATAGCTGGTCATCCCTGTCATTCTGGTATCCCTTGGTGTAAAAAATATTAATACAAGATGCGAGGCACTTCAATACTACTTGAATATACTTTGTCATAGTATGTTTGTAGTCCCTATAGACAATATTTTAGTCATAGTTATTTACTATATAAGATAATTACAATATGTTTTGTTATTTACAGCTTTCTTAAATATATCATTAAATGCCAGTTTGAGAACAGGGGAAATAACCCTACAAAATTTGATCCCATCTACAACTTATACAATATGTCTGAGCGTAATAACAAAAGGTGGTGTTAAGACTGATGACGCACATGTAATACAGACATTGGCTGTCAGTAAGTATTATATAGTAGTAAGAGATGACGCACGTGTAGTACAGACATTGGCTGTCAGTAAGTATTATATAGTAGTAAGAGATGAGGCACGTGTAGTTCAGACATTGGGTATTAGTAAGTATTATATAGTAGTAAGAGATGACGCACGTGTAGTTCAGACATTGGGTGTCAGTAAGTATTATATAGTAGTAAGAGATGACGCACGTGTAGTACAGACATTGGCTGTCAGTAAGTATTATATAGTAGTAAGAGATGACGTACGTGTAGTTCAGACATTGGGTATTAGTAAGTATTATATAGTAGTAAGAGATGACGCACGTGTAGTTCAGACATTGGGTGTTAGTAAGTATTATATAGTAGTAAGAGATGACGCATGTGTAGTACAGACATTGGGTGTTAGTAAGTATTATATAGTAGTAAGAGATGACGCACGTGTAGTACAGACATTGGGTATTAGTAAGTATTATATAGTAGTAAGAGATGACGCACGTGTAGTTCAGACATTGGGTATTAGTAAGTATTATATAGTAGCAAGAGATGACGCACGTGTAGTTCAGACATTGGGTGTTGGTAGGTATTATATAGTAGTAAGAGATGACACACGTGTAGTACAGACATTGGGTGTTAGTAAGTATTATATAGTAGTAAGAGATGACGCATGTGTAGTTCAGACATTGGGTGTCAGTAAGTATTATATAGTAGTAAGAGATGACTTACGTGTAGTTCAGACATTGGGTGTCAGTAAGTATTATATAGTAGTAAGAGATGACGCATGTGTAGTTCAGACATTGGGTGTCAGTAAGTATTGTATAGTGGTAAGAGATGAAACATATGGCTGTTTTGTGTGACGTGGGATAATAATTTGACGAATGTAGATAACAATAGGTAGTGTTCAATTTGTAATTCTGCATAAAATCGATACACTATAACAGAAAGTTAACTACTGCATACATCAACCCGAACACCATAAAGGCAGTAAACGTAGGAGAAAACCGAAGGGGTAATCAATAATGGACAATCTAGAGAAACTGGCAACATTGGGGACACAAGACACAGGACGAAAAAACACAACAATGAAATTAAAATGATGAACAACACGAACTCCTCCAACAACCGGAGGGTGAACCCAGGTGCTCCCGAACGGTAAATAATTCCTGCTTCTGGAACTGTAACCCATCGTGTTGCTTCTTCTATAAAAGCAAACATGTTAGACGAACACCATAATGACCAATAACGTGTGTGTTTTAAGTGGAAATTAAAATAGAACCTGTCTAGCAAACCGAATTTAAAATGTATGCAGCATAATACACCAAAATATGAATATAATATTAAACAAAAAGTAATTTAAAGGGATGGGCTTCGAAAAGAATATGATATTTAGGTCATTTGATATCATTGAAAGTCTATATTTTGGTTCTAATGTTTATGTAAATTGAACTCGTTTAATGCTTTATTTAGTTAATGGTTAGGTAACTTAAGACCATATTTGATGCCTGCGTTTTAATGATTGCTTTATGCAACTGAAACCTATTTAATGCATACATTTTAGTGTTTGTCTCAGACTGAGTTTATTAGCCATTTCATATAATCAATGTTTCTGGTAAATTAAACTAGATACATTTTATTGTCTATTTAAGGTAAATTAATGTCTGTTGATACTTACATTATTGTACTTGCTGTGATTGGTTCTCTTGTAATTATAAGTGCAGCAATGTTCACATTTTGGTTAGTATATATTATTTATCTTAATTTAATAATAATTAAATGAAATATCCGACTTCATAAGTAAATATATGCAAAATATTAACCTCTATTTTAATTTGTGTTAATTGCATAGCAATAGTGCTCTTTTATTTGTGTTCTAGTAACCTAAATATGTTATAAAATCTTTGCTACGTACTCGACAGGGTTATATACAAATGGGAGAGTAATTTTCAAATTTAGAATATTGTATATTTGTCATCATATATATATTGCTGGCTTCTTTACATGATAAAATAAGACGCGAAACAGCTTCCAAATCCAATCGATAAGTCGAAGAAATGAGTAATATCGATTCCCCTAACACAACATATATATAGATGACTACTCACTACTACAGGCATTTCAATAAAAAAAAAAGTTACGGGAGTTTTATGGCATGAAGATATCCCCTCTTGTTAAAATGATGCGGTCATGTAACTTTTTTTTTCGTTGGCTAGCGTCAAGTGCGGATATTCACAACTTCAAAGTAAAACCGGACATAACAGCTAAGAACAGATAAACATCAGAAATATGTATATTACACCGGATGTTTCATTACTGGTTTTACTTTCTTCTTTTTTTTTATCGCTCGATCTCGTTAAAGATTAAAATCAGTAAATGTATTTACATTTAAAAAATATAAACCGCTTTAAAAATATTTTGCTGAATTCTTATAGCAAATAGTTAACACTATAGCCACGCTCACCATCGCAGTGTCATCCTGCACAGAATATACTAGAAAGTTCAAACAATGATGAGCAACTATTCAATAAATGTAAAATCAGGAACAACCACCACTCATCTAAGACCACTGAACACATAAAAAGGTATAGACATATGGTTTTGGATATCCAGGTCCTTGCTTAGGATATATATCGAACGCAAATGTGGTGGGGAACAAACTAACACAAGATCACAACCCTCTCGCTCTGTTAAGTGGATCTCAAACGGCAATACAGATAAAACAAACAATAAAAAATCTAGCACAGATTCTCTTCCAGTCCAAAGACATACTATCACAAAACTGAATGACAACATAACCATGGACAGTACAATATCAGGGTCCATGAATGTTCGTAGCTAACGGACTATGAATGACCACCATGGACAGTACAATATCAGGGTCTATTAATGTTCGTAGCTAACGGACTATGAATGACCACCATGGACAGTACAATATCAGGGTCCATGAATGTTCGTAGCTAACGGACTATGAATGACAACCATGGACTGTACAATAGCAGGGTCCATGAATGTTCGTAGCTAATGGACTATGAATGACAACCATGGACAGTACAATATCAGGGTCCATGAATGTTCGTAGCTAACGGACTATGAATGACAACCATGGACAGTACAATATCAGGGTCCATGAATGTTCGTAGCTAACGGACTACTAGCTAAGAAGATTTAAAACGTAGATATATAATTTAGTGCGCATGACGCCTTTCTGAATCTGGATCAAGTCCAGTATACGGTAAAAATAATCCCTATGTGTAGGTTTAAAGCTGTAATTTGGTTTTGTATATAGTCCAGGGTAGACACAGTACACAGGTTGACACGGTCGATAAGTTGACAAGTCGACAGGTTGACAAGGTCGACAGGTTGACAATGTCAATATATGGAGTTGACAGGTCTACTGGTTGACAAGGTCGACAGGTTGACAATGTCAATATATGGAGTTTAACAGGTCTACAGGTTTACAAGGTCGACAGGTTTACAAGGTCCACAGGTGTTAGGGTTAGGGCTAGGGTTAGGGTTAGGTTAGGGTTAGGAAGGAGGAGTGTAGTGGCTAAGATGGATAGAGCATTTCGCTAGTTTGAGAAGGTTTCAGGTCACGGGTAAAATGTGGACGCCTACATTTGTTCCCTTTCTTGTTACAAATACAAATGGTCACCCTGGCAAATTATCAATTATGACTTCCTGTATGCTCATTTTTGTCAGCCTGTCGACCTGTCAACCTTGTCAACCTGTCTGGCGTGTCGACCTTGTCAATCTGTCGACCTTGTCAACCTGTCGACCTGTCTACCTTGTCGATCTGTCTACCTTGTCTACCTTGTCAACCTGTCGACCTGTCAACTTGTCATCCTGTATCCTGTCTACCTTACAACCTATCTACCAGTTTAATATACATAGCATAATACATTACATAGGGCGTATTAATATCAAATGAATATTTGAAGTGAAAAGTCCTAGAACTTCTTTTTACCGTATACTGGACTTGAGCCAACCTTCTTCAAGTGCGCACATAGTCGATAGGTGTGAATTGCAATTCTAATATAACGCCGTGTTATCGTCAGTTTATGTAATACTCAACAACAACACTTTTAGCGCAAACGCGGTAATGCTGTCAATTCGGCTATTCCGTGTACCCTCCCGCGAAATGGTGTACGTTATACTGACCTACATTTACCGTAGAAAATTTATATTCCGCGAAATGTTGTTGACAATTTTGGCACGTAAACAACATGACGTCATATGAAGACTTCCACTGAGTTTAGAACATAGAGATCCTGACGTTTTTTTGGCTTCGTGTACGCCTCCTTGTCGAAGTGGGATTTGTAGTATTTTCCCTTTCTTTTGAATTGATTTTCATCAATGACAACATTTAGTAATCTCAAATGACAGAAATCGTATCTAGAAATGACAGAAATCGTATCTTTGATTTCGGGAGGGTAACGGAACAGCCAAATACATTGCTGTGTGTATAGGCGGCGTTTTGCAAGTAAATTACTGTATTTGTCCTATTAGAATCGAAATAATCCATGGCAGCCATTGTGTTATATTCATTTAACCATGGGCTGGCTCGCTATCGCTCGGGATTAAATTCGATTATAAAGGCCCAGCCCATGGTTAAATGAATATAACACAATGGCTGCCATGGATTATTTATTAAATAACTGAAACTTTTTGGAAGGAAGTAAACCGAACGATGTAAACAAAATAGCCAAAATCGGCTAAGATCACCTAATAAAATATGGAATGAAATATATATGTACTGATTTGAATTAATTGCTAGTTGGATCTACTAGTGGTACCAACAGACTCGATGTTTTCAGGCAGAAAAACTTGCACCAAAGAGTCACCTATAGTTGCTAAACCATAGCCTTTACGATTAGCATTTTTCAATAAGATTTGACTTTTTAGCTTTGTTAGTATTAGCTCTCTGTCCATAACTGATACTAAGGTCTAAAATAAAACAAAATAAGAAAAGAAAAAAGAAAAGAAAAAAAAGGCTAAAATATAATTATTAATGTAAGCAAGTCGGCTGTTTATTATTGAATTTATATTCCAGTAAACTAAGAAATAAATGGAATCAACCAATAGAAGTTGTTTTACCCAAAATTATTGTGAGTATTCTTCCATCATTTCTTACATTGATAATTGTATTAATAATATTTATAAATAACTATTATGAATAGAAAGTTCAATCAGTGATGGTCAACAATTCCACCAAAACTAATAATCACCTGTAACCTTATCTCACCGATCACAAAAAGACCACGGCATGTAACGTGTGAAATCTAGGTCCTGGTTTAGGACATGCTCTAAGGCGTGGCGGGGATAAACCGGTTAATGGAATACTTACCCTATCCTCTTGATAAATGAATATCCTACGGCACCACACATTGCGCATACTGTATTTGATCTGTAATCAAGAACGAAGGAATATCATATTTTATAGAATGAAACAGCATAGGAAAGCATTATATCAATCCATTTACTGTCCTCTTTTGCTGTAAAACATCAAATGTTCGTTTAAGCATGACGCACGAAGGAGCAAATATTGTTGAATTTTGGTTTGATGAAACGCGCTCAGCCTATGCAATAATGTATTGCAAAGTGGTACTGCCATGTTTTAGTGTATTCAATGTGAGACTAAATTATACATAACTCTCATGTGTAACACGCCATGCAGTCAGTAAGTCATTTGGAACTCACTGGCTTTATCAAACCATCAGATGATTGTTGTGTCTTTTAGGGCTATTCCATTTAAATTTCCCACCAGGGGGTGTTCGGAACGCTCATGAATTTTAAGGGTACCACCAATAGAATTTTTTTTTATCCCCCACCAAAAATTTAGCAATTGTTTTTACCCCAGTACCAAGGGAAAAAAAAGATAATAAACATAAAATGTATGAATAAAGATAACAGGAATTTCCAAAAAAATCGAAGACCAGGAATGGCAACTAATTGGCGTAACTTTGGGCACCACATGTCTGTCTGATTACTTTCATATTTAAGCAATGCAACTAAAGGCTCCAAGGAGCCTGTGTCATTCATCTAATGCAATGTTTGCCATGAATGGAGACAGGATATATATAATTAATAATATGCATTTCCTCGTGCTTATTTGTGTAATTATGCTATGCTTTATTGTCTTATGTATGCAGAATGTAGTATATTTGTATTTTGTATTTTTTTTTATCTTTTATATCCATATATTAATGCTTCACATGTTGCCATGAATATTGTATTTTCATAGAATTAATACTATTAAAGCACATTTAATATGACACTGTAGTTTCTATGTCTGCACCTTTTAATTCTAGGTCACTCCCTGCTTTTAGCTAGCTGGCCTGTAGTGTTTATATATTTTGTAATAACAAAATCTTACTATTTGGGTTACAATTGGTAGCAAACCACCCCTTTCTTTCATTCACCTGTTCACGCCTGTAACTACTCTCGTTATCACGAAAACCATGTTTTCAAATGAAACAGAAGTTGAAATGATAGTGTAAGAATACGTTCACGTCGAGAGCGTTCACGATCAAACTCTGGGAACGATTTATGTAAACAAAATTTAAAAATTGGGGCAACCCGATTTTTGAGGGGTGGGCAGGGATGATAATCTATTAAATAATTTTAATTGGCCTTAGTGTTCTGGTAATCCGCTTTTACAAGACTACCTAAAACCTCAGATTCATTCTCAGTGTTTCAGGATAGTGTAGTCAAATGTCTGCATATATAATACTCAAATTTACTTGAGCCATATGGAATATTCCCAACTTTCTTGATTGTAGGTAAGATCTTTATTGCAGATCTGTGCATGTCAGGTCCCCATTTTGTGAGTAAATTTTCATTTTATTGAAGCTGTTTGTTTTTTCCCCGGTTTTTAGTACTTTTATTTAGTCTAGAACAATCACATGGGCTTGTTACACTTTATCAGGGTATACTACCCACGTTAACCAAGAAATGGTGGTTTACGTGGATAGTATACCCGGAAAAATTGTAACAAGCCCCTGTAGTATAAATTAGGAAACAAACGTAAAACCACGTGCGTCAAACAGTCAAACCATGCAACGTTTTTTCAATTCATTTTATATTATTATTCTACCATTTAGGTGCATATTTGGTTTCTCTGTTATAAAATCACTGTACCTAAAACATCTGTGTATATTGTTGAAGTTCATTTGCCTTCAACAACCCACACACATGATTCACATCCAGTGTTCTAGCTAGGATTTCAAAAGGGCAGGGTGCTACTTCTGAAAAGGGCACTTTTATGCATAAACATTGGCTAAAAAAGGTCACTTTAAAGCGCAGAGCTTCAATAGCTCCAATTGTTATCAAAGCCCACTTTGTGACCACTATTATGTCTTTTTCTAGGAGTGTCAGAATCAATTAATTTTCTATTTAATGGGTTAATCTGTGGTTCATTTACTTCATTTTGGTTTCTACAATAAATAATGATTGTTGTCTATGAAAAAGGAAACATCAATCCAAAGTAGAACAAAATTTGATATAATTGATCTTATGCAAACTACGAATCAATATATACCAGTATTGTCTACATTTTATACCAGTATTTTAATGTTTTTCATAATATATGTAGTGTTAATGAATGTCTATTTACGCATGTGTGTTATTACTACAGGTAATGTATAGAACTGGTTGTTGCTAAATATTGTCTTTGTTTCAGTTTAAGTAGACAGGTTTTTATTTCAGATTAAACTTAAGTGGTTTTGTTGTGTTTTGATAATAAAATAATGTAAATGGCATATTAGATTTTGTTAATTTTGGTTTGTTTCAAGTACAAATTATAACAAAGGGAAATAACTCATTTTTTATATCAACTTGCAAAGTTGAAAAATACGATGTCAAACTTTTGTTTTCCTTTGCCACTTTCTTTCAAACGTCTTTCATGGGAAGGCATTGTGAATGATATGAATTTCAAAGTTTAAATTTTTATAATTACCGTGAAATCTAATAAAAAAATCGATCGATATACGTAAAAATCTACGTGTTATGTACTGAAAAAATTGGTAACGCAGGACAAAATTATGATTCAGAACATGTCTAGGTTAAAAAAAAATGCTCTGATTACACCCCCTACCAACAGAAATCGAGCTTTGGTTACCCCCCAACCAATAATTTTACATTCATATTTTTCCTACCACCAATAGAAAAATAAATCAATGGCGTTCCGCCCCCTGGTGGGAAATTTAAATGGAATAGCCCTGAGAAATGTACATTGTCATCGATTAACATTATATTTACGTAAGACATCGAGAATCAAACCATGAAAATTATTATGATGAAAAATATATTTGACTTTGTGTATCAAAGCTTGTATTCTTACCCTGTGTATTTAAGCTTGTATTCTTACCCTGTGTATTTAAGCTTGTATTCTTACCCT